>NJDC01004026.1:9041-46097 GCA_002245475.1 Calephelis virginiensis
CGATCTGATTATCACGATAAAATCACTTAGCTTTATGTTTGCTTTATGTTTGATTGTACTGCTTCTTTGCTTTTTTTCCATTGCCAGGAATAGTGTTATGTTGAGAGTGAAACAAGAACGATAACATTTTGGCACGCATTCTGAAATTTATGTACCCTATAACTAAAAAAAATATTCTTTCCACATGATTTAACTAATTGGAGCATGCTCTTTCTGATTTTTACAATGATCATTTTCCATTTCACGTTATCATGCCTATCAGATAATTAATACGAAATATTTTTTAGTAATTAATTACTAAACATTTTTTTTTTATTTCCATATGATATGACTAAGGAAGCATGTCCTTTCTGAATTTTACAATGATTATTTTCCATTCCACGTCATTATGCCTACTAGATGAGCAGAAAAAAATATAATAATCGGTCGAGCTAGATAATATTTTTGTATGCAGAACAAAATCAAATGTTTTGTGATTAAGTCATAAGCCAACACATATATTTTGATGAATGTAATAGCGCTGGTAACATGATTATTGCGCATACCCAAAGCCTACAAACTGGGTCAAGCTCGTGATATATTACATATTATGTAACGAGCTCTGATATCCGAGTTACATGGCTCAGCAATAAGTTTTTATCTCAAGCTGTTCAACAATTAATGGCTTTAGTCTAAGTTAAGTGCTTAAAAAGGGAACGGTAGACGAATAAATTTTGATTAAAGTACGTCGTACATTTTTTCTGAGATTTTATAACTAAATCAATTAGGATGTTGTTGGCCAATATTTATTCTAGATTTCATATTATACTATAATATATATAATTAAAATAAATTAACTGAAAAATCGCATCTAAGGTATATTGTTCTCTTATTGGCAATTAGGAATCTATTGGGTAAGATTGATTGAAACACATTTTTCCTCAACATACAACTCATATTCCAAACAAAAAACCCAAAGTCAATTATTTCCAATTTTTTAATAAAAGCAATGGTGTCTGGATTGATGAAGTGCTCTATTGGTGATGTAATATATGGCATATAATATTAAAGCAATCGTACTAAACTGATACTGATTTATTGCAAAACCCTACCTGGACATAGTGACGATGCTATTAACAAAAATTGACGCTTGCTCATTGGACTCTATACTTAAAACGAGCTAGCAAGCAATAAAAAACTTTTTAACGAAAACTGTGTTAAGAATACGTTTCGTACTCGTTTAAAAATTGTCGTGTCTCCATTTGAAATCGCTGGATCTAGTTCGTAAGCTATAAATTGAATAACCATGTTCTAGTCGGGTTTCAAACACTTAAATATTCTCGTGTTTCATTTTCCCGTAGTTTTGGAGTTAAATGTTGAAAATTTCCACGATAACGAGTATCTGCGGACGTCAGATGCTTTTACATAAGCGTTCCTTTATTGAAACGGTCTTATACGAATCTGCTTTATAATAAGGTATGTGTCATACATCAGACCTGTGGTTTACGTATTTTATTTTAAGAATCATCACTAAATAAAGCACAGCAGATTCAAACTCCTAAATGCATGCACATTCATCATCTCTTTCATATTGAGTACCTATTACAGGAATAAAGCAAAAACTCAAAATCAGATTTAAAAAAATTAACTTAAAAAAAAGGTTCCTCGGTAAAGTAAGTATTAAATATATGTTTTGAAAATGTATTAGTCCGTTATTTAGGATTAATATTTGAATTTCATAGTATAAATATAAAATGACTGCAAAACATTTATTTGAAGTAATACAGTAATTCAGAGGTAGGTAATATCTAAAAGACTGTGATTATAATCAGCATCATGCCAATATTGGCACCATAAATGCTATTGGTACTTGTACATAAGCCTTTATAATTTGTATTTTTAAAGAAAGAAACACTTGTACTGTTTTACTCATAACTTACAATTTATTACTTTGTAATTAGTAGCCTACCGGTTTCGCTTATACAGCATCATCTGGGCTAAACCTTAAGAGTTTAAGAGTTAAGAGTTTAAGTTTTAGCCCTTATGATGCTGTATAAGCGAAACCGGTGGGCTACTAATTACAAAGTAATTAATTATAAGTTATAAGTAAAACAGTACAAGTGTTTCTTTCCTTAAAAATATGAATATTTGGAAGTTTTAACAAGCGCCGACGATGGAAAATATCAAATATTTTATAATTTGTGGCTATTGGTGGGTTACGTTAAGCCTCTGGCATAAATTTACAGGCAACTCTAGTTTCTAACATGAAACTAGATCGTAGACTACGATGTTGGCAATATAATGATAAATTCCTAGTTTACCTTAATCTAATCATAATACTAGTTGCCGAATGAATATTTTAATTTATTTATTGCAAGTTCTTTTCTATTATCAAGGGAGGCCACCAACTTCTTAAGGGAGAATAAAGGTATTGCAAATACCAAGTAAAAATGTAATGCAAAGAAATGGAAATTAAAATAGAGGGGCTAAGGGTCTTTGTTAAATATTTTATGAGTAGGTAAATGTATTATGTAGGAAGTAGTAATATGTTAGTATTATAACAATCTCTTTGTATTTAAATTTTGGTATTATATAAAGGCTTAGGGGTGGGATAACTCCATCCATACTAGCAAAATACCTAGTAATTTCGTTTTCTGAAATATCTCAGTGGTGCTGTAAATTAGATAGTAGAGACTATTATTAGATTAATGCTCGCTACTGTCTAACATTTCTCAAGTCGTACCAAGTCTAAGCCGTCAATAAATAACAGAATACCATTATAGCAATGGGTGTCTATGACCAGCATGTATATCGCTTATAAAGAAATCCCTCTGTAAACAGGCAGAGGTTTCTTTCTATGTTATTAAAAATAAGAATTTATCTTCTAAATAAAGTTGATAGAGAAAATGGTAACATAAATGACATTGTAGGTTACTGTAGCAATTAACAACCCCATGAATGCAAAAATAAGTTTTGCTAATTCAACCCTGAAAACAATTTTATCGCTACCGTCTATCCTTGTACTTGAAACGGTCATGGCCACAGAACAACCCAAGTTAGTGAGGTACGTCCGCTCACCTCAGAAGCCGGCGTCCGAATGGCCTTCTCGTTTAGAAGTGGGAGGTGATTGTTTACCCGCCTACCCTCCCCATTCGTGCCAGCTGAGCAGCAGCACGCTATATTTAGGTTGCGCTGTAAATACTCGCTCCAAGTACGGAAAGCACCCTCTCCCACTGAAGGGTGGGTAGGTAGACATAGTTCCTACATAAGCGGGTAAAAGTTGAAAGTTCACCAACGCCCCGCACGAGTTCGTGTTTTAAACGTTTTCTTTATTTAAATTCTATTGCAACTTATTCACTGCTGTAACGTTTCGTGGATTCAGAATGCTACTAATTTTTCACGCTTTACGCTCCGAACCTTTATGGTCTGATTATACTTTTTATTATCTTCGCTTTGGCTTTGACTTTTTTATGTAACTACAGTAGTTTATTAAAATACGGTTATATATTACAAGAGCCTATCATTTTTGTTTTAGTGTTCATAGGTAGAGCTCTGCGAAAATTTACCCGAATTAGTTTTATAGGGACAACATCGCTTTATTTATTCTAGACACCATAACATATCACATTTTGCTAGACTTCATATTTTAATATCTTATCATGGCGTTTTGTTTTTCTTTCCTAACAGAAAAGCCACCTGCAAGTTAGGCAATATCATGAAAAATCACCCGAGCAGTCAAGATAAAGAGCCTATATCCTTTTTTGAGTAATGAAAAATAAAAAATTTCGACTCGATAACGTGTGACTACTTATAAATATTTTTACTGTCTTTTTGATATTAATCCATAAATATTTATTTTTTATTTATTGTTTTGAAAATTTGGATCATACGATTTTGGAATTTGACAAATGAGTGTCAAACTTAAAATGTAGTCAAAATTTTATCAAAATAAGTAAGTATGAAGCAAAAATATCTTAAATTGAATGAAAAATGTAATAATGTTATTCATATCACCAACTGTACAAGTGAAGCGGCAAGGTGATGTTATTACTTTTTGAAGGATATTAAAATAGACTAACTTTTTCTATGATCATCGTTTTGCGTGCAAAAGACTATAAGTTTTTGACTATAAGTGAAGCCTATTGGCTTCACTTATAGTCAAAAAAGAGGATAATTGTGCGTTGCCAACCTGAGGCTGGTACTCTTGCAAAAGCGTATTTGTATTCTTTCGACTGTTATGTGAGTTCAAGTTATCAAACTACTAAAAATAGTTATTTATTTCAAATATCAAAAATCTGCGTTACATATTGTGTTACCATCTCATTAAAAACATAAAAAATATAACTTTGTTGAATTTCAACAATTGAAATAGAATTACAAAAATTTGAAACTTTTTAAAACAAGTGGAAAAAATGCACAGTTTTTAGTTGTAACAGATCTCTGTTTGTGTGTAACCGATTTTTACATTGTAATAGCTGTAGGTCTGTCTGCGATCTACATATATTTATCTATCGCGCGATAGTCCAGTCCTATCTGCCACTTTTAAAATTGTACCTGGTTCACTTTTGTTAAAAAAAGAGTGCAGTAGTTTATGAGTTTCTCTCTGACCTATATCAGACCTATTCCTGCAGCCAAAATAACACCGCCATGTTCCGGCCGCTAGACTTGCACCATAAGTCCAACATTCCGGCCACAGATCACCGACGTGCCTGTGAAATGTATGGCGTCTATAGGTCACGGTTATCTCTTTCCACCAGGAGAGCCCGAGATAGGAGAGTGTATATTCGCTGTACTACCACTTATTCAACGGAGATATGATGATTCTTATCGATAATTTGAAGATAAGGCTGATGTGTAAATAAAGTTTCACAAATACTTGCAAAAACTCTTAACATGAGTAAAGCCCTTATATTTAGTGTGTTTTATAAAGATATGTGGCATAAAATAAAATGGAATTCCAACTTAGATACCCTTATCAAACGAAGTCCGTTATTATTTAGTTGTTCTCCTTAATAGTCGTATCTGTAACATATTATTTTAAAGAGTGTATTGCCAACAGCATACAGATGTCACATGCCAATGTTTTTAATATCCCGAACCAAGTTACACAAATTGGATCTAACTTAAATTAAGTAAATCATAAGACTCTTTTATGTTTCTTTTAAATTACTGAATACATAGCTGAACAAATTCAATAAGTACACATAGACCCAAAAATACAAAAATCTAGATGTACATCACACAATCACCTACCCCCGTTGGGAATCAAACGCGAGCCTCACTGTTGGTAGAATTTATACGTGCGTACGCCAACCTTTCGGTCAAAGAAGCAGTCAAATCTAATTTATCCGTGTATCCATAGTGTTTCTTTATTTATATCTCAGTAACACTTGCCGTACTGCGGCTTCTCCCACGTACCATTATGCGTAAGAAACAGGAAGGTTGTGACTTCTTCTATCTTAATTTATTATTAATGGCGTATGTAACATATTGAAACTACGAACAAATTTTGAATAAATTTATTGATCCGGGTCAAATTTTGCTGAATCTTTGTCTAACTCGCCTTTCCAGGCTACACCGACTTTTAATTCTTCTTCAGAATCACCTTCAAAATACTTCTCATGCTTGGGGTCATGAAAGCTAACAATATTTAGCAAAGGCGCTGTTCCACCAAACGCAATGCGCTCTTCATGACTCGTGACTGCCTGAATGGTTCCCGCCGCGGGATATGAACATGTGATATATCGATTGTGAAGATTTATTACTTCGACACAGTTCGTCCCACTTCCACCGATGATAGCGTATTTGCCTTTGCGATTGTACTGAAATATAACATTCTTTGACAAATATTAATTATTTACTGACGTATATAGTAGCTATATGGTATCCAATTCACAAGTGCAGTTAGTCAAACTAGATGGAAGAGTACTTTTTTTATAGAAGATATTATTATCAGTAGGTATCGCTATCACGTCCGTGCGCGTCGTTCTCGTCTTTTGCTTTGGAGGGTAAAATAACTAAAGACAAACATACAGACGGATTTTCTCCTAGTAAAAATTAAACGAGAATAAAGATACATCTTCACAATTTCTTTTTCCGTCGGCACTTAAAAACTAACTCGAATTAAGGAAATTTAATCAAGAACGTACTCATTTCTATGAGGCTAGCAAATATTAAACCCCTGCCAACTTACTACAAATAATAATTTAAGAGCTGTAAAACTACAAAATCATCCACATACACAAAAAGTACGTCTTTTCCTCGATATCGCTGGGATTCCTTCATCAGATCCGGACTTGGTGGCAATGAGACTACCTTGGAAGTAAGTTCTTACAAATAAAAAAAATTGCAGTTGTTTGAATGTATCAATAATAATCTATATATATATACTTTTCTTTTTCCACTTTTCGTTGTAATTTTATAACTCAAGAACGGGCTCACCTATCCAAACCAAATGTTTAGGCTTTGTTTGGACTATTTAGTAGATGTTTTATGTGAAGTTTGCATAAAATCGGTGTAATCCGTGGAGCGGTTCTACATTTATACATTTATTACATTTTTTGTAACAAATAAATTCAATAAATAGCGGATTATTTTATGAACGACTATTTTTCAGTCAAATTGAAACTTTTTCAGGTGGGGATTGTGCTGTCATATTGAAACTTTTTTCAGTTGTCTAGATTAGTATAAATTAAAGCGCTAGTTGGTTTGCCTCTTCAATAAAAAAAAATAAAAAACAAGGTTATAATACTTTGTTTACAATTAGTAAAGATCGCATCTAAAAGACGCATACATACACACATAATATCGTAAAGCCAAGTCCTTTGCGCTGTGGGCGACGAGTATCGAGCGCCAAGTGTCATGATTCCTACGGGCCTGCCAAGCTGCAAGCTTCTTTCAATCCATCACTCTTTTCCTACAAACACGGCGGGTTTAGAGACTCAACACCGCCCTCGGAGAAATCCCGAGCGATTTCATCGTGGAATGTCAACCTCGGTCTCCCCTAGTACCTACAACTCTTTACATCTACATATTATAATAAAAATGAAATATGATTTTGCATGGGCATCGCATTCCGTCTGAACGGATTAATTTTGCTATTTTTTTGTTATCTTGGTTATTATGACGAGAAGGTACTAAAGAACCAAGGTAGATTGCAAGGAAAATAGGAAAACAATACATTTTTTCTATACAAGCTGTTTTTAACTGTTAATGTCTAGCCATACAAAGTTCGCCGGCTCGGCTCGTTTACAATACATATTATGTTTTGTCAATCTTTCATCTTTCAGTCTTTGTCTTGTTTCATTTCGATAGAACCCTTTAAAAAGAATTTGATTAAAGAATAGAAATTTTTACATCATTCATATATTGGATTTCCAAATTTTTCTAATGTTAGCGTTTTTCATAATAATAAATTACAAATCATGATGGTGATATTGAGTCTAGGCTAACCAGTCTTAGTAAATTATAGTGGAAGGGTTAATTAAACCTTTTACTATTGCGGAAGATAAAGGGAAGTGACCCAAAATGAAATTGGTCAAGCCAGCAATCATAATGGAAAATAATAACGTTTATAAACAAAATAGTGGGATAAGTAATAAGCGAAAATATTATTCAATTTTTTTTTGAATTTGACGTTGACATTAGTTAAAATAAATCTAAATAAAATTATTTATTTAATTTGTAATTTTCCGCCAAAAAAAGTTAGAACTATTAGTTAAAACTATTTTAAATAATAGTTCAAACTATTTTAACTATTTAGGGCCGCTTGCTCGTTCCTGGATGAAATTAGTTAGCTTCTAATTAGGGTTAAATTACCGTATATTTGACGTAATGTGCCAATTGTCTGATCCATAGAAATAGGAATATATAAAGAAGTGCAACAATGTTCAGCAAATTTAGTTGTATAAATACCGTTGAAATCGACACATAACTTCACAACATCTCTTTGTCTCTTTTTAACAAATGTTGATGTTATGTACGCCGAAAAAGGTAACGACATCTTTGTCTATGCTAATTTTGGCGACGTTTAAAGTGACGTCGTGACAGTTCTCATGTTTGGCAAGAACGCCATATTTAGTGCTCAATTTTATAGTGATGTACTATTACAATTGTCGATATTTAATTTTACGTTCCCAAAAAAGAATATTTGGACAAGAATGCGAATATATATGAATGTATACTATTGCCATTGAATATATTAATCACAGTCTAGACTCTAGCGTAATAAAAATTATTTCAAGTGGTCACTTTAAAGTAAAGAAAGTGGGGTTTGAATATAATCTGATCAATTTTTTTTTGTAATGATAATGAATATAAAAATTTTACTTATATAAAAAACTAGCAGTTACACGCAGCTTCGCTTGCATAACTTAGCTTCTACTGCACCGGTTTTGATGAAACAAAGCTTATATCACTCAGGAATAACGTAGCATTCTAAAGGTGAAAGAATTTTTGAAATCGTAGTAGTTTCGGTGCCTATTCATTTCAAATAAACAAACAAACAAAAAATTAAATTTTTTCTCTTTATTTTATTAGTATAGATAATCATATTGGCACACCACAATGATAAAAAAAATTGCTCGTGAAAAGTAAATAAATATTCTGTCTTTTATTTCATTACACACTAAGTAAGTAAGTTGATAGTTGCAATTTCATTCGGTAGGTAAATAATAATGCTTATCTATTTACGAGTACCTAAACTTAGCTATCAATCGTCACTAATAGATCAAGCATCGATATCGATACTCTACTTTTTCTAGACAGCCTTATAATGTCAGAATGACATCCATATTTAGTAGCCAACAGCAAACTTTTTTGTATGTATTTCATATCCATATACTTAAGAGGTCCATGGTCTGATCATTCGCCAATCCATTAAAAAAATAATTCCCAATTAAGTAATTTTCATTGATCCCATAAATACGTTGCAATCACTTTAATGTTTTTATTTACTCATTTGCCTTGGTTATATATTATAGTCTTTCGATTACATGTAACATAAAAAACAAAAAAAAACAAGAAGCAACTCAAATTTAACTTTCATCCTAACCTTTTTTACCAAACTCTTTCAAATAAAAAAAAATATCATCCGTTTTCGAAACGATATTTTTTTTGTTTTGACGGGGTTCGATGATAATCCTTAATTTTAAAATTACTATGCGATGACAAGCAAGATGTATGTGTAGAAATTAAGAGTAGATATTTTAAAATAGTAATAAATATCATACAGATTTCTAATTCTTCTGTTAATTAAAATGTCATTGTAGATTAAAGATTTTAACAACGTTTTTGTTTCAAATTCTCAAACTCTGAAAGCAATTAAACTTATTGTTTATTGACAGAGGTAAGGCTTCCGTTCTCAGATATTTGCTGCAAGTTACATGTAGTCTCGAGTCAACAAGTTAGGCTAGCGACATCGACAACACTTTGCGGCTTGGAAACATGCGTTCTGATTAACATTACAATACGCTAACTTATTCGAGGTGGAATGGAGCGAATCAAGGTGACATTGAAATACAATTGAACATAGTTGCGTAAGTTTTTTTGTTACTAATAGCCTTACATGATTATCCTTACCTAATGCGATACTGCCTATTCACACTTTAGAAACGCTAAAGTTGTAACCAAAGAGGTTTTATATTTGGAAAGCAAACACATCATGATAGTTAGAACTTAGAAATACAAGTCGATAACTAACACCAAAGCTGTGAAAGGTTCATTGCCAAATTAAGGCTAGTATAGTTCACCAATTACGCTAACATTCTGAAAAACTCTAGCGGCGGAGACTGACTCTGTGGCAGCAGAAATAGATAAGGCGGTGAATTGTCACCAGATGATTTAAAAGATGAATCCAAATCGCACTCAATTGAGTGCCATTTGGTGTTCTCTGTGGTGAGTGCTTCGACAAAGTTGGCGAAGGACGTGACAAGTGGTTTTGTTTCCCGTGTTCGGACTCTATTTGTGATCTGGTCGCGGAGGTGGGAGGTGGGAACTTTAGGTAGGGTTGTCACATGTCAAGAACGTGACAATTTATATTGTTTCCCGAGCTCTTCCTATATTCGTGTTCTGGTCGCGGAGGTGGGTGGTGGGAACGTCAGTTAGGCTTGTCACATTCTGTGTCGTTTGGACGATTATTTGCCACAACGGTTACACTGCTTACGCGGAATTAGCAAAATAAAGACTTATTTTACATCTTTTATAATGGATTTCCGCAAAGTAACGCCTGATTCAATAAAATACCAGATGATTTGCCAAAATTTGTATATCTTAGTGAATCATTACGAGACTACCGCCTACATTACAGTTAAAAACCTGAATACTTTAGTATCAAACTTGTAACTAGGCAACTAGCAAAAAATTCGCAAATTTTTTTTGTTTCAACTTTTATTTATAAATTAAATACTTTTCATGTAATATGTTAGATTACTTCCTAAATTAATTATTTAAAAGATTGACAGGCTTTCGCATTTACAAAATTAGTTTTACAATTAGAAAAAGAGAAGCCTGGTGAGTTTTTTTCACCGGATTTCCTCAGTGTAGAGAGTGCGAGTCCGCTCCGGTAGTAGTTTTATAACAAAGAAGACGATCAGCGCGCACAAGTAGGTACCACTTACTACCACGTAGACCATATGTGAATAAAGTAATCTGAATCTGAACCTCCTTAGTTTTTGTCACCTGATGGTAGAGGTCCTCACTACCTACTTCCGGACTAAACTGTAGCCGGTAAATTTACTCACAGAAGTATCTGCAATCCTAAACCCCTTTAATGTATAAAAGCGATGTGGATTTATAACCACAAAAAAACCTGTTTACCTGTTTCTATGTTTCTGTGTTTCCTTCAAATTCTGAAAACCGTAAGCAGTGCAACATCACATAACAATAATTAAGATTCCTTTTGCGTGTTAAACGAAGTTCATAAAATGAAAAGCAAACAATCCGACCGAGGCGTGTTTGGGACAGACGTCCGGCGCTAGCTCGATGTTGATTATTATATATTTTCCAACTAAACAATGATGTTTGCTAAATGAATTGCTTTCCAACTTATAAAGCCGTAGTTATAATTAACGACGAACAAAAGACTTGAAGAAACCTCGACAATATTATGCTAATTCGTTATTTACCTACAAAACTAGCACTAAAACTAGAGAGAGGTATTTTAATAATACTTAATTAAAATTTTCATCTCCGACAAAATCATCTGGATCAGATCAGCTTTCAAACTACAAAATTCGAATAGAAATCGTACAATCCATTCAAAACTTCTGATTCCACAGACAAACCCAAACAAATACACGCACATACACGGACACTTCAAACTTATAAAAATAGGAGTTTTTTTACGTCGGGGTTTCAAAATAACAAATTTAACTATTTGTTAACACCATGACATTGACAAGGTTCACAAATTTGAGAAACCTCGCTCGGATTACTAGCAAAACCTTACATATTCCTGCCGCCACAGCGGTCTTCTGGTCTGGAGGACTCAGAAGTCTGTAACTTTTTTTTGTATATATGCGACGAGTAGTCATTCGGGAATCGGTTTTGTTTGTTTTCTAGTCTTGCAAAACGTAATCAGATTTTGTTTTATGCATTTTTATTTAACTGGAATTTAAATAAGAAATTGTAAAAGTTAAAATAACCTGCTCCGAGCTCCAATAGCGACAAGCATAAATGTATTCACCTTCCACATCAGGCCGCCTGTTCTGTACTCTGATAATATTCAGTCTCTTTTTGGCAACCAAATCCCAAACAGACAGAGCTTCTGTGGGCTGCCAACTACCAGTAATGCAGTAATTTCTCTGAAACAAAAAACGTCAACATTACATTATGACTAAATTAAATGAAATGAAATTTATTTATATTGCTGAATTTGTGTGATAAAAGCTGTTACAAAAGATATTTGTTTATACCAACACTAGCTGCTACCTACGGCTTCGCCCGCGTTTTCAAAGGAACCCATGTGTGAATGAGATAAAAAGTAGCCTATATGTTAATCCAAGTCACGATCTATTCGTGTTCCAAATTTCAGACAAATCCGTTCAGCCATTCGGTCGTGAAAGAGTAACAAACATCCATACATACATACATACATACAAACTTTCGCATTTATAATATTATAATAGGATAGGATAATTTGCTACTTTGTGATGTGTAAATATTTTTAAATTTATACACTTTTTTTATTTAGTTTTACAACATATATTTCAATACTTGAACAAAAATTTTAAAATGTGTTAAGGTTTGCCCCCGTGTTGGTTCGGGCTCCTTTGCAGAATAGACCGTCTGCTTTCCTGCCAGGCAACTCGTAACAGGCGAGCATATGCTTACTGTCACTAACACCGTGACATCTGACTGGGTGGTAAGTGTCGCAGCGACTTGCACCGCCTGACCTATTCCTGCTGCTTTAACGTCAGCGCTTGCCGTTGACGTGTTCCAGTTCAAAGGGTAAAGTAGGGCGTAAACTTAGCATTCCTCGAGGCTTAACATCACTATTTCAGGTTAGCAACGCACCATTGCCAAATTCAGCGTCTCTAGGCGACGTGAATTTCTTACAATTAGAAAATCCCTCAACTTGATTGTCTTCCAATATCATAAAAAAAACTGCCATAAGCTACCACCGTTTTCAAACCTAGCCATTCAGGAAAAGAAATGGCGAAACAAACTTCTCAGCAACAAAGAATATACGATTTGCTATGAAATTAATAGAAGGAAAAAAAATATCGATTAAAATTTTCTGCAAAAAAAATCGTTTACATGATACATAATAATACACTTTATATAACAAGTCAAATAGCAGCTTTCGAAACCTTTTTAAATATCAGGATTTTTATACATATATGAATTGCCATTCAATAAACATAACGCAAATAATAAAAAAACACCAGTCATTTTTCTTTATATTTTTTTGTCATCGTATAGTCTTTGAATTAAGATAACTATATTTAAGCAAGATTAAATAACAAATAATGATTGTTATATACATTTTATTTAAAAACCCTATACCTAAACGAAACTTACACGAAATAATAGCTAAAGCTCTTTTCATGTACACATTAATGAAAAGTACTAAAAACAATAAAGCTCAAAGGCCGAAAGCAAACTATAGAAAAGCATCAAACTTAATAACGAGGGACGAGGTACGACAAAACTGTGGATACTGCGAAGTTTACAACAAAGGTGAAGTTTTTAATTAAAACTACCACACGGTCTTTGCTGGAAATAACTCTCTAAGTATATAACACAACTGTTTATAGAATATAAGTGGAAGAAAGCTTTTTAAGAAGCACTATTAGGTTTTTCGTTAAAACCTCGCTTGCCGTATTTAGATTGCTTCACTTGTTTCTTAAAACTTCCGTATGTTGTTACCGACGCTATAATAAATGTAAAAATATCCGATACAAATTTGCCACTTTTATTTAATGGGTACTTTTAAAAGATTTTTATAAATAGAAATAGAACATGTTTGTAAGAAATTGCGACAAAAACGATTTTCCTTAATAAACAACACGACAGCTATAGACACATATAAGTTCACGGTGCGTTGCAAACCTAAAGATGAGATTGCTTAATAAGTTGGGATACTATAACAGCAGAAAAAGGTAAGGTGTTGGTGCTAATCCATGGGAGTACTTGCAGGAATCTAGCACGTAGTCGCACCAATAGCTAAATGTGGCAAAAATGAAAGCGCTTCGGAAAATCTGTGATATTAAATTCGAAGACTGCCTGAGCAACAGTGAGACCATAAAGAAATTTGGATTAAAAAAATTAGAAATGGCAAGGTACGTTGAATTTGTCCTACGGAAATAATGTCAGATGAAATATTGTGATCGTGGATGGATGTAGGTACCCGGGGAGACACAAGTAAAGCGTATGAAAAAAGTTATGATTATGGGGAAAACTACATAGCTCTGTAGGAATTATTGTAACACTTGGCATTCGAGTTCCTCTGCCTACCTAGCAAACAACTTAACGTATCTTGGATAGGTAGGTACGTTATTTTAAAATAATAAGTGGGTGTAAGAGTCGTCGTCAACCTATAACTATATTATTACTATATATCATAGGCAACAAAGCAGGTATTGTTAGATATAAACTACACATTACACGTTAGATACATGGTGTATCAGTTAAATAAGACAATAAGTTTTGTAGACAAAATCGCTGACGAAAGAAAAAAATAGTTTTGAGGTTTCGTTCTCCGTCTCAAGCAATGAATATACCTTTACAATTTTTTACAGAATTTACTAGAATCCAAACAAAGGTTCAACGATACAGAGTTATTCTCTATTTTTAATCGACGAAAAATAAGAAACTCATCTCATAACATTTTTAATTATTTATACGGGATACTCACGATCTCTTTTTATTTTATTTGTCGATATTTCGGCCTAGTTGCATAGGCCGTGGTCACGACAGGACTGCCAAAACCTACAACGTACCACTTTAAAACTTATCTCATTTTTTATTTGTATTAGACAGCGAACAAGCAAACGGCACTTCTGTTGGTGGCCTGTAGATATCATAGATGTTATAGGTGCGTCGCTGTCCTGGGGACTTGGACTTATTCTGCAATTCTACTGGCTACCCTACCCCATAACATGACAGAGCGGAAAACCACACTACCATTATCGCGGCAAGAATAAGCGAATCTCCACCCAGGCAAGAACTCAACCAGAACTCTATCACCAGTCATCTATTTAGTAATGACCCATTTATCCTACGCTCGTATCTTACGAACTGCCTGGCAGAGAGACAGATGGCTTTTTTACATTCAGTACCCGGAACAACACGTTTTTTACATTTATCACCATTTTGGAAAGCATTTTGCTGACTCAAAACGATTTGTTCTGAAAGAGGTTTAGTTCAAAGGGTAGAAACATTTTGACAAATGTTTAATAACATATACAATCTTACACTTTTTACTTGGAAATATCAAATATCTTAACGCCTGTAGCCCCTAAGAAGTAGGCAGGAGTACAACTGGACTACCCATGATTAGCCAGAGACCCTAAGTTCCACAATGCTATTGGTGGTAAGCATATCGCCATCTGGCCACATATCAAATCCCGGATAAGTTTTTTTTTTGTTGCCTGGGTTCGATCCGCGGAACCCTCATAATGTCAAATCCAACAGGGGACCACTAGACTACAGAGACAATTAGCAACGCACCTAAGTCATCTTTGGTGACTTTAGGCCACAGTAGTCTCTAATCATCAAGAGAGCCATGTGATTGTTCAGTGTCTAATACTTTAAAAAATGTCTGTCTTTATATTCCACAAAATGTAGCGTATCATAATTTTTTGACAATTTTAAGACATGTTTTTTTCCAAAATATTTTTTTTATTGCTTACGTCCAAATTTCCGGAGTAATTTAGCAATTTGCATTATGATTCTACTATACTTTAGAAGACTGTATTTATTTTTACGGCCCACGCAATTCGCATTTTATGCCGAACATTTTATGTATGTTTTGCAAGATTAATCGAAAAATACGAAGTTTCGCTCGTTTAAAGGCCTTAGTGATAAATGATACCTGTTATGAAAATTCGTGTCGGCCTATCCTTGTGACAAAGTACACCCAGCAACAAATTTAATACCTATATATTGTGCGTTAATTTATTAATATAGAATCTTTTACCAGTATGCATTACTGTCTTTTTCCAATTTAGGGGTATTTACACATCTCAATATTATTAAAATTTAAAAGGACAAGAGATAAAAAACATATATTTCACATGGATCTGAAAACTGTCGACGAAAAGAATAATATAATAGGCTACAATCTATAATAATCACCATCGAATACGTAAATAAACAAAAGTTGGCTGATCTGCCAGGAAACGTAATTTTCTCACAAAATAATATCGCAACACCAGCTTAGATTATTACTTTTCGATCCTTTGGGGAATCAAGCTTAAGATAAAACTCCGACGGAACGTGATACCAACTCGTAAGGAGTTGAAACTTTGAAAACCTGAAACTTTCACCAAAAATATAGTGTAGCAAGTATAAAATTTAGACTAGAAGGTATCACACTGTGAAGTTACATAAACGAGCACGGTTATGAGTTCAATCTTCCTACAAATGTATTTAATGCCTAGAAATTCGTTTCATCTACATAAAAACACGTTAAATTATCTACAAATGTCTCTTTGTGCATACAAAGTTAAATAATTCAAAAACCTCTTATTGTATCGAAATAAGGATTCTTCTGATACCTATTTTATTAAATAGACTATTACTTATCTCTCCTAATAACATTTTCACGCAATTTTAATGACTAAAACGCGAGCAAAGCCGGGAGTGAATGCTAGCGAGAACATATAAATATTAACAGTCCGTTAATTTTTGTTGAAAAATATGCCTTTGGATCTCGTCAACTAAGGCTAAGATTACCAACATACACTTTTTCGCGAAAGCAGAGACATTATTTATTAGATGTCGTTAAAACATGGACACGTTTACAGTTTAATTTCAAAATATATATCGTTTCCACTTTTAGCCGTAAACTAAAGAAACTTTTATGGCATCTGTTTAGATTTCATAGATAACACAAAGCAATGATACACACATTACATATGTATATATAATGAGAAAACAGTTCTCTCTGCGGGCACATCCTGAGCCTGCAGATGGTGATACCGTAGACAGGTGTTCAAAATACAAAGAAACCAAGTGTTCATTTACAAATTCAAAAGCATCGAAAGCATCGATTACGAAAAAATACTGACGATATTTATAACTACGTTAATATCATAGTTATTTACGAAGATATGTCATGCCACGAGGATATGTTTAAGGAAAGTACTTACATTTAAATCTATACTATCTCCACATATGTTAACACCTTCAAAAGTCATCATACATCCGACCTTGCAGCGAATATCCCAAATCTGTAATTGAAGTACGTGGTGATTAAAATCTATCATTATGTAAATTAAGCGCAGTAAATCTGTGAAAACCGATATTCATTTTCATTAATCCAAAGCAAAACGTGGCCAATGTAAACATTCAAATACGCATTGTCAGACATCAAAAACTTTTAACAAATGTTTCAATTTCGTCAAATATTTAATTGTAGCATGAAGGAGAGACTATATCATGTTGTCTAATGTTGTAAATAAATAATTTGGACAGTTAACCACAAAACGAAATATTTTAATCCGAGAGACACGCTTTGAGGCGGTGGTCGTTGTCCGCCATGTTTTATTCAGAGTGTTTACTACGTTAAGTTTAGTAACTAGCGACAAGCGAGAGCTACCACCCGAGAGCTACCAGCCGAGTAAATCACACAGAAAGTTATTATTTAACGAGTATTATGCTTAAACTTTTTTAAGATTTCACAGATAATAAAACAATTACTTTAGGCTTTTGGGGGCTTACTCCGGGTGGTTTTTAAAGAATTAATTATTGTTTATAATTTAACTGATCGTCCATCGACGAAGCTTCGGCCTAACAGCAGCAGAAATTTGCGTTATGAAAATAAATAGCATTATTTCCAAATAAATATTCTCAAGCCCATAGTCCAGAAGATGTACGCAGAGGTACATCTGCCAACCAGGGCACCCATGACTAGCCAAAGACACTAATGTGATAGGTGGCACTCGTCGCCAACCAAACAGAAACTCAAAATTAAAAAAAATAACTGCGTTAATGAAACCGACTTCAAACCTAAAAAGTAAAAAATAATAAAGATTTAATATTAATTATACGTAAGTCACACTATAAGTTTTGCGTAACTGAAAAAAACAACATGTTATAACCAAAATATTATGTTTATTGTTTTTCATAATAATCTTCTTTACACTATAAACATTTTTCATGCGATCGTACTATTTTTTAAAACAGGAGGAACACAGATCTGAAGGCATGTTTTCTACGTGCTGATTGAACGCTATCACTGCCTCTTCGGAGTTGGTAAAAGTAAAACCTCTCATTAAATCTTTGATTTTGGGGAAAATGCAGAAATAACAGGGAGCTAGGTTGAGGCTATATGCAGGATGTGTGACGAGATGTACTTTTATGAAAGCTAAAAATGACTTTGTTTTGTTGGCCATGTGTGAAGAAGCGTTATCATGGTGAAGGAGATTGCGGTTTTTGGATTGTGTGTCGCGAACTTTTTCTGACACCCTGGGTAAAAAAAAATCAAAAAAATCAAAAATCTTTATTCAATACTAAATGCATTAACTTTTTCAATAGAGGGTAGCGTTTCCTTTTAAATGCAACAAAGCATTTGTGTTAGGAAGCGCTGCTCTGTCATAGCTCAATGTAGATGTTAAGGTAGGTGACACACTAGGTAAAAACAATTTGATTACAAATATTTTTAAAATAATTACTTATTATTAATCTTATGATATTTTATTATTATTATTAATTTAAATTTGTAACATGTGCAATTTGCATGCATTCATGCGTGTTGGTATGAATATGAAACATGTATGTGTGTTTGATTATGTATGTGTATAAGAGTGTGTGTGTGTTTTAACTAATTATTTTTACTATTGTTTTTTATTATTGTTATTTAAATTTTACATAATGATTCTATTTCGTCATAATTTTGTTTTGAGCCAAATAGTTAGACATGATTTACACGAATAGAGGAGCATTGGATATACATTAAGATTTTTATTAATTTTGTTATATATATAAGCAGATATATGTTTGAATTGACGTTTCGCAAAAGTAGATTTAGTTTTTGCAACGGGAGCAACTTTATACGATCTACGCTTAGTTAAATTTTAGGGGTCGTATTTTAGCGATTTGTGTAATGTTAGTACCACATTATGAATATATAGTTGTCGTACAGTTAGTACATCACATATTGTGTATAAACTAATTGTGGAAAACCAAAAAGGTTTAAAGCTCATCACTTTAATCAGATGTCGTTGTGCTCTTTCTAGTTCCAAGAATCTCGTTTTAGTGGCACCTCCCCAGACTGGAATACAATACACCAACACAGACTGAGCCAAAGAAATATATACTTAATATGTTTTTATCAGCTACGTACCTTGTCGTTTTAAAAAGCCACGTCAATTTTCGGATACGAGACATCATCAGTTCTAAGTGTGCATGCCACGACAGGCGCTGATCAACCATAGCCCCAGGTATTTGGTACAACTGATTCTCACAATGTCACTGCAAGTACAATTACTATCACAATTGTAGTGAATTTTTAGTTTGAAATCAGGATTTGGTTGTGAAGTTTCGTACTTAGTAAAAACTATGAAGTTTATTTTTTGTATATTTAGGGTTTATAAATTTAGTTTTAGCCAATTGGCTATAGTAGATAAACCCCTGTCAGCAACTTCTCGAACCGACTCCCATGAATTAGCAGTAAATACTATTGCCGTGTGATCAGCATATGAAAATATTTGCCCGTTATCTATTTTTAGGTTGCAAAGATCGTTTATATAAATTAAAAAAAGAGTTGGTCCGAGAACACTACCCTGCGGAACACCATACGTCACTTCTGCTTTTGCACTAATGTAGTCACCTATTTTGACACATTGGGTACGATTTCTGAGATAATCAGCCATCAAAGCAAGTGGAGTTCCTCTGATACCAATTCTCTCAAGCCCATCTATAAGAATGGGGACAGAAACCGTATCAAATGCTTTTTTTATATCCAGAAATACTGTGACCCATTTTTTACCTCTGTCTACTTCTTCTATAATTTGCGGTGTTAGTGCAGTAACAGCATCTTCAGTAGAAAGTCTCTGTCTAAAGCCGAATTGCGAGTTAGAATATATTTTGAATTTTCCTAAATAATTGATCAGTCGTACGTTTATTATTTTTTCCATAACTTTAATTATGCAGAAAGTAGTGAAATAGGTCTATAGTTTGAGATATTGTCTCTGTCAACAGTCTTATGGATAGGAGTAATTACCGCTTGTTTAAAGATGGAAGGGAAGACACCCTTGTTAAAGCATTGGTTGATTAAATGGGTAATTATAGGTACAATTATATCACTTGATAATTTTAAGAATGTTGTTGGTATGTTGTCCCAGCCCGGATATCTGTCCGATTTCAAACTTGCTAATGTGGCAAATACTTCGTCATTGCTTGTTTCTAGTAAAACAAATGATGATGCTTGAGAACATCTTGCATTATGATGGTGTGTTTGCTCAGTATCAAGGATGATTTTATCTGCCAAAGTTATGCCAATATTTGCAAAGTATTTAGTCATAAGGCTAACCGACTCTAAAGGAGATACGCCTAAATTTAAAAGATTAGAATTTTTCGAATAACTTTGTTTCAGTTAGTGATACTATTTATTGCTTTCCATAACTTCCTAGGATTATTTCTGTTTATTGTTAGTTGATGTTTTTCGTATTTCCGCTTAAGTTTTTTTAATTAGATTGTTACAATGATTACGGTATCTTTTATATGTAATTTTTAAGATTTCATTTTGTGGATTTTGACGTAATTTATTTTGCATGTTATTTCTATTTCTGATACATCTTAGGATGCCGGGGGTTATCCAAGGTTTAATAGTGCGATCTTTAGAAGGAATAGATTTTATTGTTGTACAACACTGTACGCAATGTTGTATTCCGGATACTATCTCATTGGCTAATTTTGTGAGGTCTTCGAGGTTTATTAATTTATTGAAGTTGCTTTCCTGTAAAGTAACTAAAGCTCTTTCTAGGTCTGTCACAGTCTTTTTATGATAATTACTGTCTCTATTAGTAACCTTATTGCAAGCTATTTTTAAGAATATCAAGTGATGGTCTGTGATGGTTGTGTTAAAAATCATAATCGAGGGTGAAATTATGTCTTTATGTAGTTTCAAAATAAAATGATCAAGACAGTTATTTTCTCTAGTAAGTATAGTATGTCCGGGTAGAAGACCAGGCATAGCAAGCATATTTAGGTAAGAGAGCCTGTTATTACGCTCGTAAGGTTGTTCGCTAGGTTTGTCAATAATATTTAAAATAAACAAATGGTAGAATACCACTTGGCATTAATATTCTTTCGATCTTTAAGTGGAATCGTGCAGATGGAACCCGTAGCTGAGAGAAAAAAAACGCGACCATTTTGCTACCAACGTTTCTCGCCTGTCTCAGTTTTGTTGGCCTGTTCTAATTTTCAAACACCCATTCACAAAATTGCTGTTTTTTTCGGGTTCAAAACAATAAATTCACGTTTCGTCTCCTGTGAAAATATCATAAACAGCATTAGAATGTTCGTGGTCGTACTTTAGTAGCATCTGTCAGCACCATTCCACCCGAGCCCATTTCTGCTCCACTGTCAATTCATGAGGAATTCAACGACAAAAAAGTTTCCGAACTTTCAATTCTTCGTGTAAAATTTCGTGAATTTGGCTCATACCAGTCCCCAATAGTCCTTAAATTATTTCATATGTAATCCGGAGGTTTTTTTCAATTAACCACTTAACAGTAGCCACATTGTTTTCGTTGACGGCAGTTGAAGGCCGCCCTCTACGAAATTCATCGTGTAAAGAAACTCGACCTCTCTCTAATTCAGCAAACCAACCACTCACGGTGCTCAAACAAGGTTCTTCTCTCCCAAAAGCATTTCAAAGATGACCGGCACAGTCTTGCGGAGAAAGAGAACTTTTAAAATCATAAAAAATCATCGCTCTAAAATCTTTTCGACCATTTTTGTTGCGTACGTAGAACTTTGATGTGTGATAAGCAAATAATTGTCAAATTATTTCCCGCCAATTGTTTTTATTACTAAGAAAGTTGCAACGTTTTAAAAATATAAAATTCGAAATTCAAATAGTTCAGATTAGCTAGAAGTGCAAAGCTTTTAGTGTGCCCCATGTATACTACCTATTATTTATATGTGCCATTTACTCATATGTTTTAAGTCGATGCCAAGCCTTAAATTATATTATAAGTAATTACTAAATCGGCTTGGTACTCCAAACCTATTAGTAAATGGCACATATAAATAAAACGTAGTAAATAATTAATTATAAATCTTTATTATCTTTTGCTTTTTAGTTTTGAAGTCGGTTTTTATTAACGTAGTTATTTCCATTTAATACTTTTTAGTTTTATGAAGATTTAAATCTTATTTATATGATTTAATTCAATAAAAATAAACGTGGAGATAGGTGAAAATAAATTAAAAATACTAATACATAAAATAAAAACTATTGCAAACTTATATGCAAATATTTTAATATTTTTATCAAAATTTACTATTTTTATTTATCATAAGTCTCATGATTTATCTATAACTATTGGAAAGAGTAAGTTAAGTTAACCTTTTACTCTAGCTTGCGAAAGTGTTAACAAAACAGCAATGCAAATAGTTGTTACACTTGTCTTCCCGTGACCACGGTCACTGTGTGACAATTATAACAGGAACAAAATGTTAAGATCAAGGACAACTAGCCCGCTTTGACTCGTGCGTAATTCAGTTTCATAAACTCAAAAACTTACACATATATTTTTGATAAATTGTAAGTCGAAGGCTCAATTATTGTGCCCCGATATACTCGTATTTACAGGGTCCCGCGGTATAGCTAAATAATTTAGGCACAACGAAGTAAATTGTCTGTATAAGTCTGTAACTCTGTACTTTTATATCCATTCGAGTTGAACGTGTATCATTCTGTAAATTCCGCGCGCGTCTACAAAGTATAAAGGTTCGAAAATATTTCATGCAGTGAATAGAAAGTTTACACTTACATTAATTTTAATTTCAAATAACATTTATATTTATGTAAGAAAGATCTGCGAAAGTAGAATCAAAATTGTGTGTATCTACACATTTATTCGACTGTGCAAAGTATAAGCAGTTTCACTGATATTTTAAGGTTTTATCGTCACCTCTGTGGTCTAGCTGTCCGACGCTTGCCTTGACCTTATGACGGACTTAACTTGAGAGGTTCAGTTACCGGCTCAGGCAACAAAAAGAAAAAGTGTCTTACATTTTCTAATAAAAACAACGTTGCCCGGGATTGACTATCTGCCCGGTTGGCGATAGGCAATGCCACCTATCACATTGTGAGACTTAGGTACTGTCTTCGGCAAGTCGTGGATACCGTGATTCGCAAAGGTACCTCTTTCTAGGTAGACAGAGGAGAGGTACCGAATAGGTATTCGGGGATACAAGAGTGAAGATACTTTTCTTCAAGTTTCACAAACTTCCATTTTCCTGATAGCAAAAAAATCGTACTACAAAAATGTTAAAAGTGCTAATTTGTTTCTGCTAGTTGTGGGTGCCCTTTTGCAAGATAATTACTTACTTTTACTTTTTAACCATGGAATGTAGGTACATAATCTTTCATACGAAAGCTACTTTACTAGTTACCTAAATCTGATCAAGGAATTGACCAAAAATATTTTAAATATTATATTTGAACAGTTAATATGATAAATAACGAAAGCATAGTATACATCTTAGGTTTAGTATATCCATACTGCGAGAAGATGTAACAACTTTTCTAGGAGGATTTGCAAGACTTCTTTTGAGAAGATTAAACAAATATGTGATGAATATATAATAATACCCTCAAAGTGCTATCCCAAGCACCGCTCGCAAACATGTAAGGTTGTTGGTCATGACAGCGTAACGCGCACACTTGCCCAATGTGCATACGCTGCAGTTTCTTAGGAGTAAACTGTAGCCGCAGTTTGTGTATTTTGTATGTTATATCCACCTGAAAGAGCACAGAGCAATGTTAATAACCTTGTCTTTGTTTGTTAGGTAGCTTATTCAACTTATGCTAAGACAAAGATAGACACAAATAAAATTTACTATATTCTGAAGGTATATTTAAGTTAATTCGCTTTAGTTCGTAAGGTCTCGGGTTCGATCCCTGAGTCGGGGAACAAAAAGAAAACTGGTTTTATTTAATTTCTAATAAAAACAAAATTGTCCGGAATTGGATATGTGTCTGGTTGGTAATAAATAGGTTTTCCACCTGTCATTTTGTGGGACTTTGTGTCTTTGGATAGTCGTGATTGACTATGCTGCGCCGCTTCGGGGATAGGCGAGTGAAGATACTTAGAATAAAAACCATTGAAATATCTCAATAAAAATAAACCGTTGACTTGTTCCAAGGTATGTAGTCTATTTTAATGCTAAAACTCTTTTAAATTATTCAAGTTTCTTAGGCTTGAGAGAAGAGTCGACTAAGCCAACTGCTTTTCTATCAAACAGCTTAGAAGAGAGTTTATTTCTTACTAGCAGTTTGACGCAGCTTCGCTTGCGTAACTTGGCTTCTACTGCACCGATTTTGATGAAACAAAGCCTTTGTCACTCAGGGATAATGTAACATTCTAAAGGTGAGAATTTTGAAAATCCGTCCAGTAGTTTCGGAGCCTATTCATTTCAAACAAACAAAAAATCAAAGTTTTCCTCTTTATAACATTAGTATAGATTTACGTCGTAATGGCCTATATAACTAAACTAGTTTATTGGGTAAATAATATATAAAAAAATAACCTTGGATACAAATACATATGGCAACGGTCGGAGAGAACTTAAGACAGTAGAATATCCTCGACCAGCGACCCAGATATCTAAGGGTTAAGGATTTTCGAGTAACTCGTAAAACCAATCCAATATAACCAATAAAATGAGATTAGGTTAGGAGGTTTTATGTGAAGTGGCGGTTTATTTGTAATATGCTGTTACAAACAATTGGCTATAAATTGTTCAATCGCGAAAATCCGGTAACAACGACAATCTTCTGGAGCGACAAGCAATCCATTACATTTTTGCGTGCAACGTGTTAAAAATTGTTTACAAGTTACGAGGTTACGTGATACCTTTTTGTGGTTTTTTCCTGTTACAAATTTCCGCATGCATTTGTGTAATTATAAAACTTTGAACATATAAAATTTTGTGGTATTTATAACATACAATGACAACACAATTTTAATTAAAAAAATAACAAAATTATGTATTTTAATGAAAAATAATTTCCTCATATTTTTTTTAATAAATTGTTAATGAAATCTCCAATCACTTATTAGTGTCCGAGTTTGTCATGTATGTCCTACTAACCCGCGGCGTTGCTCGCGAGTTATTCTATGTGTTAATCCAAGTTACCTCTATGTGTGTGAATTTTTTTTAGAAAATCGGATCGGCAGTTTCAGTAGAGTTTCTGAAGGAGTAACAAACAAACATACAAATTTTCGCATTAATAATATTATTAGGATGAATAGCAATGAATAATAAGACGGAAATGAATATGATGAATAATAAAATAGATCGGAACAGTCTTATTTTTAATAGTCATTTAAGTACTTACGGTCTCAAGTACATAGATGCAGGTAGGATGTGCAGATCGAGTAATTTTTTTTCAGCTCCTCAATAATTAGATTTCTAATAAACAAACTAACAAAACCAAGGAGAAAAACTGACATACCCGATTAGTTCGGACACACACATTGAATCAATTTATTATAACAATGCATGAACGTCAGTCATCAGTCAGTCGTGCCTGTCGACGAGTAAAAGTCTACTCCCCTGTAAAAATACGAATAAAAGTTCCGGGCTGGATATAGCGGATATGACGGTTTCTACCAAAACAAATTCCGCGACAAGAATAAACATGAGGATAACGAAGCTAATTAAGTGAGCGCCGGCGCATATGGTCTAGTTCAAACAGCGCAATGAAAAATATGTTTTCATGTGCATTCTTAAAATGTAAATCGGCAATAACAAACATAATGATAATTTTTTATTTCAGCAGGGGAGATGTTAAATATAAGCACTCAAGGCTGTCTATGGAAGTAATTCCTATGCTCAATTTTATTTAATAAAAAAAAAAGAAGATATACTCTATGGTCACATCTGTAGTCTGTGTGCACTTCCTTTCTTGTAAAAAACCTAAAAAACTGCAAGTAATGCTCTGGCCTCTGTATTGTAAAAGATAATAAAAGTAAAACATAATAATTATAACCGTGTATCAATTACATAAAATAATAATTTAAAACAACAGGTCTTGCCCTGTGTTTGGGATAGATTTCTATAAATTTTAAAGAAAGAAAAAAATTTAACGGGTTAGAAAGGAATTAAAAATTTCGCCACGGGACTTGAATCCTCAGTAGCTCAATTGGTTAGAGCATTCGTCGGCTTTAGACGAAAGGTTACAGGTTCAAATCCTATCTGGGGCGAAATTTTTTCTTTCTTTAAAATTTATAGAAATAATGATCTTTTTTTAGTTATATGGTAGTGACTAGAGTATAATCAGACGGCTCTCCTGATGATAACAAACAACCGTCGCCTATAGCCACCATAGATGTTACTGGTGAATCGCTAAGTTAAGGCCGGGATCTCAGATCACGCATGCAAGCTCACAAAACATCCAAACCTTTTAGTACGGTTAATGGCATTTTCCTTCCTTTTTTTCTTTAGCGTTGCATAATTGAGGGCGGCAGGAAAAGGTAAGGTGATAATATTTACGCAATGGGTTTGTCGAATGTCATTAATAAGATAATCCATTCACTTTATTTTTTTTATTTTTAAATAATAAATAAATAAATATCCCTGGACAAATCACACAAATTGAATCTAACCACAAAGTAACCAAATTATAATATGCTTGAGTTATGGGTGCTAGTCAACGATTCTAATACATAGAAATACTTAATAGATACCAGAATAAATTTAATAAACACCCAGACTCGGAAACGCAGACATCTAAATGTTCATCACACAAATGCCTGCCCCCGTCGGGAATCGAACCCGACCCTCGCGGTTGGTCAGTGTAGTTAGGCGTGTACGCTAGCCACTCGACCAACGAGGCGGTCATACTTTAATATGAAGTAAATGACGCCGTATATTTTTAATTATTCAATAAAAATAATGTTACCCGGGAATGGATAAAAGCCCGGTTAGAAACAGATTTGCCACCTCTTACATTGTCCTGATTGCAGCTCTACCTCACACTTCGGGGATACGGGCATCAGGAACAATTCACCAAATTCAATAAAGGAAATATGTATCAATAACAATTAATCTTTCCCATAGCTAAACCAATTTAATTATGTTTGTCAAAATTGTATTATGATATGAAACGCATATTTGTTGATATGCGATATTGATACCGCAATATTGCGTATATCTGCTCCAGCGTAATATATTGGTGTATTTTGCCTGAAGCCAGCTTAGCTCGCCTCTATCTCATAAATCAACATAATATTGTTCCCATTATATTTACTGGTACAGATTTCGGTTTTGCTATATTGGATAAATACAAAATTCGTAGTTAAGAATACAGTCATTTTATTCCAAAATGTATGTTTGTACTTAAATATAATGAATTTCGAAAAGAGTAGAAAATTTTAAAGTGATGACAATTCTAAAATATAAATTTTCAATTTATGTAAGTGTACCTTACCCGCATTGGCCCCTATAAACAGGTACAGGTCTCTAGAAGCTAATAACAATGGAAAACTGTGATTGATTGCCGCAAACAAGATCACTCAGCTGCCGAATTTTCTAGACCCTATTATTAATATCTATCGAGGCCCATTTGGGATATAGTCTATGATAATATTATTAATACAATAAATTTAAATGTGACGTGTGAAAATAAAAGAGAAGATAATTAAGACAAGATACCAAGGCATAAGGCTTTGCGACAACTCCCAATTTGGTGTCACCGCCTTAACTTTTACTGCCAACATAATATCAGTACTCGCCACGTCGTTTTTCAGTTTTGGATATAAATGTAGACAGGAAATTTACTTACGCTATGAGTTTATGACTTCAGTTTTAGGTTGGAAAAGCAACACCACCACTTCTAAGATCTTATTAATAAATATAAACACAGAGTAAAAATACTCCAAGGTTCAACTTTGTATTATAGAGTTACAATGTGATACAGACTATAATATCAACTAAATTTTACTCTTAAATTAGTCCAACTCTATTAATCATTTAGTGTCCACCCTGTTAAATGTTTATTACATGTTTCAATAGAAACTTACTCAATAACTTTTATAATACGAGAGTTAATTTTTTTTAACAGGTCAAAAACTATTCTACAACTTTTTTGTATTTCAGTTATGTACAAGCATAAAAAAATATGAATTTACATATTTATTTTTACTGAAAGCATCTCTAACAACGTTGGTGTCTAAAGACGATAACCACTCAGGTAATCTGTGAAATCATATTAGCAAAATTTTTCAAAAAATTGATAAAAGACATTATCATATCCCTTACATTTCATTTGAAGTTTAGAAACCACGCATTAGCAATATTTACCTTTGAGAATTTCGAAATTAAAGAAAACAGACAGACGAAATATGAAAGCATTTATCCATTTCTAAACTAAATACCTTTTATTATTTTTTAATTAACCTTCAGGTGTTTATTCACTGACTCTGGTGTACTAAATACACAGTCTGTCTAATGCATATTCAGACAACTATAAATGTAAATGTTAAAAGGGTAATAACAATAGATTTTACACCTGCTATACCTTCGTATTTCTATTACTTTACAAAGCATTTCATTTCCATTGAACTGCGTGTCTAATAAAATATCCAATGATTGTAAATCTCGTACGTGTGGAGTAAATTAGATTTACTGAGATGGGAAAAAATATATAAACGGGTAATATCAAATTTGTTACTAAGCTTTCAGAGTTCCGTATACAAAAGTTATAAAATCATGTTCCAACAAACCGCAATGTTTCATATTTGTATTTCCACTAGCTTTCGACCCAGGTTTTGCCACCACAAAATACCGACATGATCTGAAATACGCCTTTTTTAATCGACTATAAGGCCTACTAAAATTTCAAATAATTAAAGAAACTATTAATTCTTTCTACCAACTTTAATATCTCTTTCTAATTCATGGGACGTAATTACAAAAATCCATTATATACATATATTTTTTCGACAATGCTATAAAATGTTTCCAAATCTTTTGAATTTACTTTGTTAAACTACATCTCAAGTATTGCAACAATATCCTCGCAAAATCCAAAACTTCAATCATTTCCTTTTGTCTACATTGATTTAATAAACAAGAAAATTTCACCACAATCATCGCAAGAGTCTAAACTGAGTCTCTAGGGTTCATGAATGTGACTAAGTTTAAACGTCGAAATTAGTAAATATGTATTACGTTCATACTTATGTCTCAGTATGTATGTAATCAGTATGTATGTCTACACCGAAATTGTAGTTGTAACAATTCTCCTAACATTATAGGCTCAGAAAAACAGTGACAAACTATTAAATATTCTTATCGTTTAAAGATATTATAAATAAGAAAATATAATAAGGCTTAAGATAAACTTGTACGCTTTATAATAGATTCATCTTATATATAAAATTCTCGTGTCACAGTGTGCGTGATTGAACCCTTTCGAAACGGCTTGACCGATTCTCATAAAATTTTGTGAGCATATTGAGTAGGTTTGAGAATCGGTCAACATCTATTTTTCATATCACTTAGTGACAAGAGTGACTCACCCCAATTAAAAAAAAATTAAATTAAAAAATAGAAATATTGTTACTTCAAATAATCTTTTGAAAATATTTTAAAATAATCCAAATCACCTATTCAAGTTAGGTACTCCACTACCCCTCAGTTAAAGAGCCCAACTTTCACTTAATAAACGTTTTCTAGTTTAAAATTACATTCGCTCTACATTATACTAAACCAACTTATTATTATTCCCTTTCAAAAAACCTTCTCTAGAGTTTTATAATCTTCCAACAACGACAAAACTTACTGACAAAATATTTGGTTTCTGCCTTCGTTGTTTGAAATTATTTGAATATTCAAATGACTAAAAGCAATGAAACCTTGAATAAATGATGACAAATATTGCGTTTTCATATTCCACAACATTTTCACTAAGAAAATAGCCTTGCTGTTTTATATCAAAATAATAATAAAAACAGGAAAGGCTCCTAATTGAAAATAGATGATAGAAAGACATCTAATATCTATGTCCTTTAGAAGGACAGCTATCAGAATTTGAAAGACTCCTATAGACAGACAAACATCTAAACTACTAGATTATTCCAGTAACCGGTGATTGAATCGTCAGATCCCTAAACTAACAGAAATAAATAATAACTAATATCTATATGAAAACTAAATTCAATTTTAATTATATAGTAGTAGAATAGAACTGAAACATATTTTATGTCAGAGGTAAGAGAACAAACACACGGCTCCCCTGATGGTAAGGGTCAACCGTGTCCTACAGACACCATAGATGCTATACATCAGAAGTGTCACCCGATTTAAATAAAGGCACTACCTTCCTTTGTTTCATTAGATCAGGAAATACACCATTCGATATGCAGCAGTTAAATATAATGGCCAAATGTAGTGCAATACGCGTATCATAAATTATTGACGCAATCGCTTTAACAGAATGTCCCTACAAGTCTGACGTTTTCTTAATTTGTAGTGATTTAAAAGCTTTAATTACGTCTTTCGTATCGTAGGCAACTTCGAAAGCTTTGGTACGTTCCGTTACAGATTACTTTCAACCATTCAACAAAAGGGTGAATATTTTTTCTATTCCCGTTTTCCCCGTGTTCTGGTAACGCGTCTGGGACTTACTGCCAGAAGGTAGGAAGAGTTAGCCCAGGGTAAACAGAATAAGACCGCTGGTGGTAGAGTCTGGTGCCGGGTAGGCATCTATCGCTACTTATCATCTATTATAATATGATATTTATGATTCGGTCATGAGCCCTTTATTGGTTGGTTGGTGGTTTTGGTCCCGTGTTGGTCCAGGCTCCTTTGAAGAATAGACCATCTGCCTTCCTGCCAGGCAGCTCGTAAAAGGCAAGCAAAGGCTAACCGTCACTAACACCGTGACATCTGACTAGGTGGTAGAGTTTCGCAGCGACTCACCCGGATTGGTACCACCGCCTTACCTATTCCTGCCGCCATAACGTCATGACGTGTCCGGGTCGGAGGGTAAGGTAGCTGGTAAACTTACTTTTGCTCAAGGCCTAACATCCTGGCCTCAAGTTGGCAACGCACCATTACCACCTTTAGTGCCTCTAGGCGGCAGGAATTTCTTACCATCAGGAAATCCGTCTGCTTGTTTGCCTTCCAATATTATAAAAAAAAACTTACACAATAGGCCTAACATCCCGTCCTCAGGTTGGCAACGCACCATTACCACCTTTGGTGTCTCTAGACGGCGTAAATTTCTTAACATCAGGAAATCCGTCTGCTTGTTTGCCTTCCAATATCATAAAAAAAGGATATTTTAGCTATTTTCATAGTTTAATGTCTTATGGGATACTTCTTTGGGGAGACTCTGCAGATATAAACACTATATTTGTATTACAGAAAAGAGCTATTAGAGCTATTTATAATCTTAAAGTAAGGGATTCCATCCGAGAAAAAATCAAAGAAATAAATATTTAACCTTCAGTTCTCAATACATTTATGAGAATTTAATGTATGGTAAAAAATCTATGTATGTTTACAAAAAAATGTGATGTTCACGATGTTAATACGAGGAATAAAAATAATCTAGCCGCATACAAAACTCAGCTCCATAAAATTAGTACTTAAATCCTTTTTGGGTCAATGTATAAGTTTCTACAATAAGCTGCCCATTGGCATTAGACCTTTAAATAAGTTTAAAAAATGTATCAAAGCAAAATTATGTCAAAAGGCTATTATACAGTCTCAGAGTATTTGCAAGATGAACATGCTTGGGAATAGAGGTTTCAATCTCCCACCGTAATTTGTAACGTGATTTGTTTTACCTTTTATTTAAATTTAAGTAAGATTGTAATTTATATTTTTAATATAGTTTATATTGTAACTATTATTACTGAAAAAAGACAAGCCCGCTGAGTTTTTTTGGCTGGATCTTTTCAGTATGTGGCTGCGTTCCGATCCGGTGGTAGTTTAAAAAAAAATGTCGACGCACACAAATACCACATGTAAGGTTCAAGTGAATGAAGTATTTTCTGATTCTGTATCAAAATTATTTTACAAAACATATCGCAGGTGGGGTAGAAAATTCCTGGCAAGATAATGATTAACCTAACAATGATAATAATTATATACTGCGTATCGTTCCCGTATATTGTCTCTGTTCCAGGACCTTGAACCAGGAGTAAACGTGACTATACAACGACTCTCGGATTAGGTACGGTTCATTCAACGAAGTCGAGTGTTGGATGATTTTGTGCTTGAACGGCTTCGCTCAGGAGTTACTATGTCTGCGGCCATCGCCGAACGTACCCATCCGGTAATCCAATCACTGTCTGTTCCTTCAGTGACGGGGTTACTAGGTGGTGTTTCTGATGCGGTGGACGTAGAAACAATAACCGTTAGTACCCAGGAACATGAGCTATTGAGGAGGACTTTGGAAGAAACGATTCTGGAATTCAAAAACATGCCGATATACGACAGACCGAGATTACCACGTTTTCCTAGGCACAGATATAATATGGCGCTAGTGATGACTTTAAACTGGATGCTTGACTCATACCTATCGTCTTGCCAAGATCTAACTGATACACATTCGATCCTGTATTGTGCAGCTTCGGCGGCAAGTCGTATAGCTCGTGTCAGGTTCCATGAAACTGGCCGAGACATACGGCCTGCTAATGCTACGCCAGCATGGCAAGATAGGATCGAACGACGTATCAGCGCAGCTAGAGTCATCATTGGTAAACTTATTTGCTTCAGATCGGGAAACAATCGACCGAGAGTGATGCGTTATGTGACACAGGCCTTTGCTGGCACAGGTGTTAGACCTAACGATTACATGTCTTGTGTCACAGAACGCATTGACTATCTGAAGCAAAAAGTGTCTGCATGGGCAAATCGGGTTCGCCGTTATAAAGAACATATAAACAGGTATTACCAGAACCGTTTATTTCAAAGTGACAAAAAAAAGGTATTTAGGAGTTGGGAGGGATCAACTACTGGCGTGGGTGATGGGCGGGTGCCCAATATGAACGAAATGTCTACATTTTGGAAAAGTATTTGGTCCGTGCCCGTTGCTCATGTTACTGGTGAGTGGATGAGCATTGTTGAGCGCTCGTGTGAATTATTACAACCTATGGCAGCTGTTACTATCAATCTTGAGGATGTAATGGAAGCAGTCCGTTTCACACATAATTGGAAAAGTCCGGGACCAGACGGACTACATAATTTTTGGCTGAAATGGTTGCGTTCTTCACACGCACGCTTAGCTGCTCAATTCCAAGAGGCCATAGAACCTAGATCTTTCACATCTTTTATGACAACAGGAGTCACCTTTTTACTTCATAAATCCGGCAGTACCACGGATCCTAAAAACTTTAGACCTATTACGTGCCTACCTGCAATGTATAAACTACTTACATCCATTTTGACCTCAAAATTAAATAAGCACCTTTATGAAATTATGATGTAGGGTTGGGTCTCGTGGTACTAAGGAGCTACTCCTCATTGACATGGCTATTAACCAACAGGTTCGCAGAAATCGGAAAGGTCTTTCCACCGCCTGGATTGACTATAAAAAGGCTCTCATTTCGACCGCATTTATCCTACTTTCATGCTCTTTCTGACATACCCAACTCTCGCTTCCATACAATAACGTTGGAATAAGCACAGAATTATGCAAAGCGAGTCTAGCTTTTTGACTCAAAACCTCACTTTGAAATAGCTTACCCAACGCTCCATTCACATTATTCCCTGCACTCACTCTCCTCTCTACATCCGCGGTGTACCTTCCATCCCTGCTACACAACCAAGATCTACAATTTCATTCACTTGTTCCAGCACTACATCATCAACCAAAACTCTTACATCCGTTCTGGCTACGTCTCTTTCAAACACTATTATTTTAGTTTTCATCGCATTCAAATGCAAGATTCTTAGGTACCGCTTCATGGTAGCGCAAGTTTGTCCCTAACTTTAGTACTATTGCAGGTCCATTAAATAAATTAACTTCAACGCAAAAAACAACCACCACGTTTAAGTGGACGGAGGAGGCACAAATAGCATTTGAAAAACTTAAAGAGAGTTTGATAACTGCACCCGTATTAGTATGCCCAAATTATGACTTACCATTCGAAGTTCACACAGACGCTAGCAATTATGGTATAGGAGCCATGTTTACTCAAACAATCAACGGTAAGGAAAGTCCCGGGGCCTATATGAGTTGATCTCTCACAAAGCAAGAGAAAAACTACAGAGTTACGGAGCGAGAGACGCTTGCAGTTATCGTAGCACTCGAGCACTGGCGTTGTCATCTTGAGAACGGCAAACCATTTACGGTATACACCGATCACAGCGCTCTCAAATGGTTCCTAGCTCTAAATAACCCAACCGGAAGACTCGCACGCTGGAGCCTATGGTTATCCACGTTTAACTGCGTTATCAAACACAAGAAAGGTTGTGATAATGTAATACCAGATGCATTGTCACGAGCCATGCCCATTCTTAGTATATCAACAGCAAATTATTTTAATAAAACAAAAGATACTTTGTAGTATCTTCACGCCCATATCCCCGAAGAGGTAGGCAGAGGTACAACCAAGGCACCCACGACTAGCCGAAGACACTAAGTCCCACAATGTGATAGGTGGCAAGCTTATCGCCAACCGGGCACATTTCCAATCCCGACCATTTTTTTTTTATTAGAAAATTGGAAAAATCCAACCCGGGCCGACCCGGGATTCGAACCCGGGACCTCATGTAGTCAAGTCCAACACCCAGACCGCTAGACCACAGAGGCGATTAAGATACTTTGTACACCAATATATATAATAATTGCTTATAAAAACCGAATAGTTACACAGGTTATACAATAAAAAACAATGCCTTATTTCTCTTATCAAAAAATAAATGCCAATTAACACACGAGTTTGCATGGAAGGAAGTAGTACCGAGCGAACTACGACAAGCAGTTATAGCAGACAATCACAATAAACCAACGCCAGATCATTTAGGTATTTTTAAAACTTTTAACCGCGCGGCATAAAAATATTACTGGCCAGGTATGTACAAGGATTTCCTGCGCCACATGTTTACAGTATAAGCCACAAAACCATCAACTACTATGAGAGATGAGCCGCCCCTAAACAATGTAGCAGACCATATCAATAGACTTAATGGGTCCTCTCCCAGTAACACGTAAGCAAAACTCATTTATTTTAGTAGTAACTTGTTGTTTTTCAAAATATTGCCACATATTTCCCTTACGTAGAGCAGTAGCATCAACTATAAACAACATTTTAGAGGAACAAATATTTTTAATACATGGTGTACCACAAACAATAATTATGGACAATGGGCAATAATTTGTGAGTAACGAGGCCACAAATCTTTTTAATAAATATAAAATACCCAATATATATTACACACCCAAGTACACACCACAAATAAACACATTGGAACGTTATAATAAAACGATAATAACCTGTCTCTCAATGTTCGTAGACGAGGATCACCGTTCGTGGGACACACACATACCTAGCATCCAGTTCGCCATAAATAATTCGGTAAACGAAGCAACAGGTTATACACCTGCCTTCTTAATATTCGGTCGCGAATTGGTAACTTGTGGTTCTCATTACACCGACACTGACCTCGGTGAAGAAATAGTGTTCTTGCCGAGAGACCAATACGCCAGTAATTCAGGTGTATTATCAACAATATTCGATCGTGTGCAAAAAGCCTCACATCAGGCGCACTTAAAAAATACTAATAAATACAACCTTAGGAGAAAACACTTCGAATTTCAAATAGGTGATCTAGTGTACAAAAGAAATTACGTCGTAAGTGATAAAGAAAAGTATTTTTCAAGGAAGCTAGCGCCCAAGTATGTTCAATGTAAAGTAATAGATAAACGTTCTCCATTGGTTTACGTCTTGGAAGATATGCAAGGAAAAACATAGGAACATGGCATATCAAAGACTTAAGACTACTAACTCCGCAATATAAATCCTAAATCGTTAATTACCTCTTAAAGATATTTACTTTGTAACCATTAATTCGGTACGAAATAATGTTAAACCGGGTGACGCGGAGGTTCGATTGTCATTAGAGGAAGACAATCGAAAGTTTGTATATAGGATAAGACAATTTTATTACTTAAAGTACATTAATTACATTTTTTTTATTATTTTTATTGGTACAAAATATATTAGGCTCATATTTTAAGTTACCAATTCACCAACTTAGATTTTCTTATAAGCTTAAAACACTACAATAATAGCTTTACTAGAGCTTATTTTAAAGAATAGGAGTAGACATGTTGCGTAATTATACCACTTTGTTTTTTTTATTTATTTATTTAACTATATGTATACAAGTAATATGAATAGTTTATTATTTATGTAGTATTGTAATACCAATTAATGTATATCGTATGTACTACATTTTCTTAAGTAGGTATATTATTTAACCATATTGGGATGTTGTCCTTTCTTTTAGGTAACCGATACATATACAAACACACACACTCGAGCGGCTGACAACTCGTAAAATTAAGCCTAATGTCATATAAACAAACACACACACACACGCGAGCGGCTGACAACTAGTAAAATTAAGCCTAATGTCATATAAACAAACACACACACACGCGAGCGGCTGACAACTCGTAAAATTAAGCCTGATGTCATATGAACAAACACACACATTTCGAGCGGCTGATAACTCGGTAAATAAGCCTAATGTCATTGGTTCATTTTATGAGGTCCTATTATGGAGGCTCTCGTTGTAGAGTCCTTTTTAAGGTCCCGTTGTACGGGCCTATTAGTGTTGATGGGCCATATGTTTTATCATATAATATGATTTATCATATTATGTTTAATATACATCCATATATTAGGCATACAAAAATCGGTCGTCGTCAAGCAAGTCAATCTCTTATAAATATAATGTATTATTATTTATTATTGTAAACATATTTTAAAATAAGAAAAAAAAGACAAGCCCGCTGAGTTTCTTGCCGGATCTTCTCAGTGTGAGGCCGCGTTGCGATCCGGTGGTAGATTTATTATTGTACACGCGTCACAGGTGCCTCTTGTAGGTTTACGTGAAATAAAGATAATTTATTATTATTATCATTTATTTTTATTGCCTCTTATTTTCTACTTCTATACATTTAATATAAAAAAAATATTAAAAATATAA
>NJDC01004027.1:0-25947 GCA_002245475.1 Calephelis virginiensis
AATGTGATAGGTGGCAAGCCTATCGCCAACCGGGCGCATATCCAATCCCGAGCAACACTTTTTTTTAAATTAGAAAACTGGAAAACCCCAATTTTCTTTTTGTTGCCCGACCCGGGAATCGAACCCGGGACTTCCTGCAGTCACGTCCAACACCTGAACCGCTACCGCTAGACCACAGAGGCGACTGTGATATTATTAAATAGAGGAAATGTGCCATATATTATGAGAGGCACATAATAAAGGATTGAATCTCTCTCGCAAAATTGCTACGAGTATTAAAAAAAATATATTTATTTAAGATGTTTTTGATGGGTTTTTTTTTGTAAGTTGTTCATGATGAGCTGAGTCGAAGAGCCACCCGAAACGGTGCCACTGCTTTACATATTCCTGTCACCATAGCCTAAATGTTCAGGCTTTTTTTGTTCCATACTATAGGGTATAACCGGGAAATTTGCATTTCTGTCTTAAGATTCTGCAAATTTTAAAAAAACGTTTTGTAATAACTCAAACAGAATCCAACCCACAATTTTAGCTTCTAGCAGACTTTTGCAAGTAGTAAATGAGATTATTATGTCGGAATTTTAATTTTTTTTTTTCAATTAATTTAATAAGAAAGAAATTAATTTCCCATTTATTAAGAATGTCCTGTACGGGAAAATGCTAAAATTATAATTTCATATATAACAATGAACATCCTACTGTGTACATTTTATTATAATAAAAAGGAAACATTGGATTGCTTGCTAATATTAATTGAGCTCCGAAACTACTTGCTAGATTTAAAAAAAAATACCATTTGAAGTCCACATTATCCCTAATGAACATAGGCTATGTTTATTCTAGCAAAAGTTAGAAATTTGTCTACCAATGCGAAGTTACGACGGGCTGCAAAAATATACAGTTTCGTTAAACAACTTTGGCAATAGAAAAAAAACGAAGTAAAAGCTTCAAGGATTATTTTTCATAGCATTTCCGATAGCTCAGCTCTCAGTGTTTGAAGTGATGATTTTCTGTAAAAATATTTAAGCACTATAACATTTCCCCCGTGTTGGTCCGGGCTCCTTGGCAAACGAGACCATCTGCCTTCCTGCCAGGCAGCTCGTGAAAGGCGAGCATAGGCTTACCGTCAATAACACTGTGACATCTGTCATCATTGGCACCACCGCCTTACCTGTTCCTGCCGCCACAACGTCATATCGTGTTCCGGTTCAGAGGGTAAGGTAGCCGGTAAACTTACTTTTGCTTGAGGCCTAACATCCCGGCCTCAGGTTGGGAACGCACCATTACAACCTTTGGTGTCTCTAGGCGGCGGGAATTTCTTACCATCATGAAATCCGTCTGCTTGCTTCCCTTCCAATATCATAAAAAAAAAATATGAAAATATCTGAAACAAAATGATCACTTGTCCCTCAAATAAATATTCAGGTCTGGTCAGCCTAGGTATCCGTCTCGAATAACGATTCACATTTATTTGACACCTCCCTTTGATTAGGTTATCTTTTAAATAAAACTCCATCAGATAAATCTTCGAAATTACTTTCCAATACTCCCAGGGCTCTTCTTAGTATTTCTGGTCGTAAATAAGTCATCAATCCAAAAATATTGACTGAAAAGGGAATGTAATAAGGGCCCGAAATGAGACGATGACCTGAATACAATAAACCATAAAGTTCTTTGAGATTTTTACTATCTGAACGTTGAGGTATTGAAAGCCGTTAGGGTTGCTACATTCTTTTACCAAAGTATGAATAGGAGGTTATGTAAATCCAAATAAAATCATTTTATTTGCAATTTTCCAGCAAAAAAAATATGCATATTATGGCGTGATAAAACAGGCCCCGTGTTAGTCCGGGCTCCTTTGTAGAATAGACCATCTGCCTTCCTGCCAGGCAGCTTGTAAAAGGCGAGCATAGGCTTACTGTCAATAGCACCGTGACATCTGTCATCATTGGCCTTACCCGTTCCTGCCGCCATAACGTCATGACGTGTTCCGGTTCGGAGGGTAAGGTAGCCGGTAAACTTACTTTTGCTCGAGCCCTAACATCCCGGCCTCGGGTTGGCAACGCACCATTACCACCTTTGGTGTCTCTAAGCGGCGTGAATTTCTTAACATCAGGAAATCCGTCTGCTTTTTTGCATTCCAACATCATAAAAAAAATAGTGCGCTATGAATGAATTGGACTTACCAGAAGCTAACACTCCTAAATATATCCAGCTCACAACACACACCACTAAACTGTTTTATCAGCACCAACAATACACACACTATTAAAGGAGGTTATATTTCCCTGGTTAGCCTATAGGTACTTTTCAATAATAAATCAAGCTATTTGCTTTAATATAACATTTCATTCGTCGTGTGTTTTAGTCTGTTCTGTTAAATTAAATCAGTTTGTGGAATCAAACATTTCTCCTAAATAAATATAAAAGTCATTATTACCCATATGCATCGTTATTAATTTTGATATTAATTTTTTGACGTGACAACGTCTTATAATTCGATGGAGCTGGCTGCATGCACCAATTAACATGACTCATGCGGCGTTACCTCGCTCTGAGGCGTTCCATTTAAGCGTAGGCTTACGCGGAATTAGCAAAATAAAGGCTTATTTTACATCTTTTATAATGGATTTCCGCAAAGTAACGCCTGATTCAATAAAATGTTCCATTTAAGGTTTGAAGTGCAAGCGAGAGCGCAGAACGGAGTGACAAAGAGGCACAATCGGCCTACGTTCTTATGACGTTGTCACGTTCAACGATCGTCGGTAAACCGACTTTACAGATAGCCGCTTTTTTTGTACGTTATAACTTGTATATCGGCAAATAAGCGGACCACTCAACAGTGACAAATACAAATCGCTTATGAACACCAAAAAATATGTGCTGTGCATCTGAAACTAAGATGTTAGTTTTCGTGAAAGTAAGTTCAAGATTTTAGTAGAATAATAAGATAGCTAGAAAGTAAGTTTATAGTCTACCTTATTTCCAAATACGATAATTAAGTAAAGGGGTTTCCTAATAAAATTACGCGCCCATTGATCAGGTGTGTAACTTTACTTTTCCTGACAAAAAATGATGTTACACACCAGATTAACGGGCACCTAAATTTTATTAGTAAGGTGGCAAATTGATGTCATGTCATTAAAAAAATATAATTACGGTCGAGTCTACCAAGCCTGATAAACAGCACTACTGGAATTATTCTGCCATCTATAAATAAATATATATCCCTGGACTTGTCCTGTTCCACAAATTGTCACACAAATTAAATCTCACCCCAAAGTAAGCAAATTACATGCATGTGTCATGGGTGTTGGTCAGCGATTCCAATACATAAAAATACTTAAATAGATACCAGAATAAATTTAATTTATTCGGTGATCCCGCAAGAGAACGAGAGTAACTGACATAGTCCAGAAAGTCAGCAAGCTGAAGTGGCAATGGGCAGACAACATTGCTCGTAGAAAACCGATAACCGCTGGGGAAGAAAGGTTCTCGAGTGGCGGCCCCGCATCAGAGGACGTAGTGTTGGACGACCTCCCACGCTGGATACAAGCGGCTGGTGACCGTGACTTGTGGCGCTCTTTGGGGGAGGCCTATGTCCAGCAGTGGACGTCCTCCGGCTAATGATGATAATGATAAATTTAATAAACTCCCAGACCCGGAAATACAGACATATAAATGTTCGTCACACAAATACCTACCCGCGGCGGGAATCGAAACCGACCGTCATGGTTGATCGGAGCAGTTAGGCGTTTACGCTAGCCACTCGACCAACCACAGACTTAGATCTTTCAGCAAAACTGAAGTATTGTTTTCCCATAAAACCTTTTCTAATAAGTATTCCTTTTTACCCAATATGTATCAATTCCGAGAGTGAGTTTTATATTTGCGTAATATCATATTTGGGTTTCTCGTTCATAAATATTTACCTTAAGTTGAATATTGATGGGAACTTAATACCGAACGAAATCCATCCCGTCGTCGGTACGCAGCTTGAAAGTTTTATTAGCTGCCTGATTCCGTTTTGAAATTTGACGATGTTTGCATTTTTAGTGATTCATGGCTAATTAGGAAAATTAGTTTCAAATCATTTCCGGGTGAGATCAAAGATTGCTACTATATAAATATAATTTATGTCAAGCGGTCTAGCGGTTCAGGTGTCTGACTTGACTGCATGAGGTCCAGGGTTCGAATCCCGGGTCGGACAACAAAAACGAAATTTGGGTTTTCCAATTTTCTATTAAAAAACATGTAGCTCGGTATTGGACATGTGCCCGGTTGGCGATAGGCTTGTCACCTATCACATTGTAGAAATCAGTGTCTTCGATTAGTCGTGGGTGCCCTGGTTGTGCCTCTGCCTACCTCTTCGGGGATATGGGCGTGAAGATGAAGATGAAGAGGCTATTAATTTTCCTCTTTTTTTGGAGTCGGTTAAAAAGACATGTTATAATAATAACAACAAACGCAAAACTTAGTGAGAGCTAATTATTCGGAATTAGCAAAACAAAGGCTTATCCTACATCTATTAACTTCCTATTTAAGAGTCGGTTAAAAATATGTTACATATTACAATAATAACAAAAGCACAACTTAGTGTATATTTGCGGATATTGAGATTTGAGCATAAACTACAAAGTGGTAACCCTAACTACTCGCTGCGAGGTCGACTGAAACTCGATACTTTGATATCGAAAAACAATGGTCTCACATAATCTCGAAGAGGCTTTGTTCCTTCGTTATTGAGGTGTTCCATAATGGGGGAACTTGAAACGCCGAGGTATTTCGATATACTTATAGTCGAAAAGCCATAAATTTAGGTTATTACTTTTCTGGCAATGAAATTTCGGCTCTCTTTGTACTCGACTGGAACGAAGCGAAAAGGAAAGTAATCGACATACTCGTATACCTTATAATGACATTACAAATAAGCGTTTTTAACCCCCGACGCAAAACGAGGGGTGTTATAAGTTTTTACCCGTGTTGGTCCGGGCTCCTTTGCAGAATAGACCATCTGCTGCCTGCCAGGCAGCTCGTAAAAGGCGAGTATAGGCTTACCGTCACTAACAACGTGACATCTGACTAGGTGGTAGAGTTTAGCAGCGACTAGTACGGATTGGTACCACCGCCTTAACTATTCCTGCGCCATAACGTCAGTGCTTGCCGTTCATGTGTTCCGGTTCGGAAAGTAAGGTAAACTGTAAACTTACTTTTGCTCGACGCCTAACATCCCGGCCTCAGATTGGCAACGCATCATTACCCCCGTTGGTATCTCTAGGCATCGTAATTTCTTCCCATCAAGAAATCCATCAGCTTGTATGCCTCATAATATTATAAAAAACATGTATACGTGTGTGTGTATGTGTGTGTCTGTCTGTGGCATCGTAGCTCTTCAGCGGATGGACTGATTTTGATGCGTTTTTTTACTTGAAAGCTTAAGCAATCGAGATGGTCTTTAGCTGTAGTTTATAGAGATCTGTCCAGGTGTTCAAGGGCATTAGCTCATTTGCAGCTGTTTCCTAAGCATCGGAATGGGTATTTGACGTACTGTTAGACTGTTATTCAATTACACATTTGGACATTCTCTTCCAAAGAAAGCCCTTTATTTAGTAAACGGCATTAATAGTAGTCTATAACCTTCCTCAGAATGAAAATTACCTACATGAAAAAATTTCATTACGATTGGTTCATTAGTTTTGGCGTGAATCGCGGTCGCAATACAGGCAGATAAAATCTAAAAATGCTATAAATATGTTCTACTGCCCATTTTTAGCTACCTGCACCTATTTTTTAATATCTTCAATGTACAGAAGTCCCTCTTCTACAGATTTATTATACAGTTCAAATTCAATAAATATACATACATAAACACATGAAAATAGAGGATTTATGCAATGTTACAGAGCTTAAATTAATGTTTTAATGAAGAAAGACAAAATGAAAGAGCTCTCGATAAGAGTTAAAAGGTGCGTTGCCAACCATATGATAGGATATTATGTGTGTTTAAAAGTTGGTACAAAATACTTATTCATACCAACTTCTTTTCTTCTTTCAATTCTCTTCTTTTCTTCTTTCTTCTTTCAATTCATAACATCTTCTACCACAATGTGATTTGTACATATTTAACAAACTATATATTTAATATAGCTTTTATTAATAGTTTGGTTAAAAATATATTTTTATTACACTATCTCTTATTTTATTTTTTCATACAAGAGGAGGAAAACGAGCAAGTGTGTCCTGATTGAAAGTGGTCACCGTCGCCCACGGACATCCGCAAAACCAGGAGTATCACAGATGCGTTGCCGACCTTATGTTTTATTACGATCAAGTTTAATATTATCTACCACGTGTAAGTTTATCTATCTAATCATACTCGAATTTATTATATAGTTCAAATTCAAGCAAACATACACACATAAACACTTTGTAAAGAAGTATATGTAAAACAATAAGCAACAATTATTTTACGGCTTTAGTCTGGACGGTAAATAACTTACCCTTGAAGAGGATTACTTCCTGATCGGATTATCATAAACCTCGGCTGTCGGTTACAATGGATGTTTATTTACAAACAAAAACAAAATTAAACTCGTGTAGAATATATACCTAAACATAAGAAAATAATAAAAATATAAATAAACAAAATAAATAATCGCCTCTGTGGTCTAGCAGTTCAGGTGTTGGACTTGACTGCATGAGGTCCCGGGTTTAAATTCCGGGTCAAGAAACAAAAAGAAAATTTGGGTTTTCCAATTTTGAAATAAAAAAATGTTGCTCGGGATTGGATATGTGCCCGGTTGGCGATAGGCTTGCCACTTATCACATTTGGACTTAGTCTTTGGCTAGTCGCGGGTGTCCTGGTTGTGCCTCTGTCTACCTTTTCGGGGATATGGGCGTAAATATACTTTACTTACACATGGTAGATAGGGGAAAACTTGATCATGATAAAATCTTTTATGTCTATCTTTTAAGGGTAGTTCACTATAACCTTTTTTATGAGTCCAAATTTGTTTTAAAATAATGCATACTTAATTTGCGAAGGTGTTTTTAAAACATGATATTAATCATTATTCATATAAAAAACGTGATTTATCAGAAATATTAGATTTAACACAAATTCGCCCTACACATCATTCGATTTGAATGAATATCTTAGGAGATATCGCGGATTTAAAATAACATCACATAAAAAATGATCGATAAAAATCGAATGATGATATAACATCGCTAAAAATGATAAACACAATGAAATAAACAGTGTTTCTGAAAACCAGATAAATCTAAATCCAGGCTAGACCTAGCCAGACCCTCGTCAGCGGCACGCGACAGATGATTTGTATCATTGTGGTTAAATTGGAAACAGAAATGATTGAGTTTTCATTAAGTGAGCTGGAGTGATGAATCGTTTCATCCCATTGTAAGTCGGAATATAAACTTGGAAACGCTAACGGGCTTTAAATAAATGAATCCGCTTTGTGCCTGTTGTCAGATAATATCAATAAGTAATCTACACTTAATATTTAATCACCGAATTTACGTGAATTTGGGGAATTTTACGCAAATTTTGTGTTGTTATTGTTATATTGGAAAGTTTTTAATCACGAAAATTGTAAATTGTAATTACACGGTAGTCAGTTTATGTCTATTTTTTAAGGTTAGCTCATTATAAACTTTTTATGGGTCCAAATTTGTTCTAAAAAATGCATAATTTGCGAAGGTGTTTTTAAAACATGATATTAATAATTATTTATATAAAAACGTCATTCATCACAAATATTTAATTTTTAACAGATTTGTATCATTGTGGTTAAATTGGAATCAGAAATGATTGAGTTTTCATTAAGTGAGCTGGAGTGATGAATCGTTTCATCCCATTGTAAGTCAGAATATAAACTTGGAAACGCTAACGGGCTTTAAATAAATGAATCCGCTTTGTGCCTGTTGTCAGATAACATCAATAAGTAATCTACACTAAATATTTAATCACCGAATTTACGTGAATTTGGGGAATTTTACGCAAATTTTGTGTTGTTATTGTTATATTGGAAAGTTTTTAATCACGAAAATTGTAAATTGTAATCACACGGTAGTCAGTTTATGTCTATTTTTCAAGGTTAGCTCATTATAAAATTTTTATGGGTCCAAATTTGTTCTAAAAATGCATACTTTGCTAAACAGGTGTTTTTAAAACATGGTATGAATCATTATTTATATGAAAACGTCATTCATCACAAATATTTAGTAGTTTAGTTTTAATTTACTTCTAACATATATTTCCGAACAAAATGATTTACAATTTACGACATTCTCCTCAGTTTAAGCAAAACTTAGATGAATTGGACTTCCGGTAAGTCCAATTCATTCATAGCGCACTATTTCGCCTTATTTGTATTGTCATAATACGTATACATTTTTAGTGGAAAATTGCAAATTAAATAATTTTATTTGGATTTAAGTATGGATCAACTTAAATCCAAATAACCTATCAACTTTCTGAAAGCTTAGATAATTCCTAGGATACGCCTTGAAATATTTTATACGTTACGTCATTCTTTCGTCAAGGGCGTTAAACATTCCCGTTATTGACGTCATAATTATCCGTCTCCGTAATTAATCTGGATAACCATAGAAGATGGCTACAGTTGATAGTGAACTGTAATGCTTAGGCTATTAGAGTGAATATGAGTTAACAATGGGGATTAATGACACATGTCCGACTCATGTCTTAATGAGAACGTATTAGCTACTCGTTAAGAAGATATCTTGTCTTAATACGAGTATAATATTATTGAAGAAAATAAAAGTATTTTACTTAATGCCGGGTACAGACTAGGCACAATCCACAGAATTTTTCCTCGTTAATAGAATAGACCATCTGCCTCTCTGCCAGGAAACTCGTAAAAGGGGAGTGCAGGTTCAAATATAAGCTATTACTAACAAGACCACTGGTGGTATAGTACTGTACAGCACCTTGCACAGGAAGGAATCCGCCGATTTGTGTATTCCTACCGCCATAATGACTCAATCACGTTTCGGTCCGGAAGGTATGGTAGCCGGTAGACTTGTACAATAGCCCTAACACGCAGAGCACAGGATGGCGACACAATTTTGGTGGTGTATGGTGTCCATAGCCCACAGTCGTCTTTTATTTTCAGGAGAGCCCTGGTACCTATCCTTTTCCTATCACCATAACCTCTATGGTCGCTGTAGTCGTGTTCCAGGTTAGAAGATAAAGTAACCGGTATTAAGAGGCTTGACATCCTAGTGTTAAGTTACGTTTTTTTATGATATTGGAAGGCAAACAAGCAGACGGATTTCCTGATAGTAAGAAATTCTTATTATAAGAAACTCAGTCTTCAAATTTAGTTTTCAATATTTAAAGAATTTAAGATGAAAGTGAAAAAAAACATCTCAAAGTGAAATTAAAAACCACTTTTATCAAACTTGATTAAACGTATTTGAAACCAGTTACGTAACGTGACGATATCTTTCGAAAAAAGAATAATTAAAACCAATCAATTGTTGTTGTAATAATCATGATGCGACAGACAGAAATAATAGTAACACATTGATAACTTTCTCCTTTTCGAGGTTGTTTAGAAGGGATTGAATCTAAGTCTCTCTATTCTTGATATTCGATAAAATACTAAACAAATAAGAGCTAATTTAGTTATCGTCCTAAATATTTCATTAAACTCCATAAAGACATGTATCAATTTAGCCTAGCTTCTACAGACTCGCTTGAAGCCCAAAAGGCTACAATAATTTCTATCGGGCTGAAATCTCACAAGATTTAACGGTGGATTGGCAGTATGGACTTTAGCTAATGGATCGTTCGGTATCCATCAAATGGTCTATTCACATTAGATAGACAAGAAAATAGGAAAAGTTCGTAATATCGGGATAATAACTTATAGTTGAACAGTGGAGGGTCTGGCGTTAATCATTGTGGCGTAGAATCAGTTCCAGAGGCTGTTTTGTATTTTAAAGTAATATAATACCTTAATATTATAACTAATTAAAATTAATACTGCTGTTTTTAAAATTAATTAATGTTTTATATAAATTATTTTAAAAATACGAGTAAATCTTTATTACTATTCCTTTTTCAGTCGCAGAAAATGTTGCACATACCTAACTCCACAGAAAACCTGCGAGGCTCGGATTTTTATATTAAGATTTAGATGTCTGCATGTCTTAGTCTGAGTGTTCAAAGTGAGTTTAATGTATTATAGTATATTACAATCGTTGCCTATCCCCCGTAATACAAGCATATAAATTGCTTACTTCGGGGTTATATTTAATTAGGGTAATTTATCTACGGATATTTTTTTATATCACTCACTGTAGTTAAGAAGAGGTCGAATGTATACGTATTACTAGGTATTAGTAAATAAGATTACAATTTTTAGTAACCTTTGAAAACTCGTTATATCGACACACATTGTTACTCCTATGCTGAATTTGTTTCTGTTTTTTTTTATTTAAATGAAATAAACTTATGTAATAAAGAGTTTGTTATTTAAAAGTGTTATGATAAGATTCTGAATTATAATTTTTGCAAAATACGTGCTGTACGGTTCCTGGAAATCTTTGACCCTATTTGCAGCAAATAAATACCGACACCTTCGTAATTTTTTTTAAAGTAATGTTTCCAAATGCAAGTAGCTATGAACGAAAGGACCACTTTCAGGTTAACGTTGGATTTAGGGGGAATACAACTGAGCTGAAAGTACTTGCTTCAGCTTTCTACTACTACTACGGTCAGTCCATGTTACGAAATCATGTCACTAGCTAAACTTTCATGTGTTATCAATGGGAGCAAATCCAGTCAACATGAAAGGTCCTTTTCAGCTTTTCAGTAAAACTGCCGCCTCGTTGTAAACTGAATGCGTCCTACGTTATCTAGCGAAGTGTTTTACCCTAATAACTCATACTCTCAGCTTCAGCACGTCGCGTCCATTCCAACTGACAGCTTCAAGGATTTTTCAGCATTGCCAACATTTTTAACTCTTTGATTTGCAAATAGCTATTGAACATGAATAGATTTTGTGCCGATCCCCGACAGCTGTATGCTTACGTCTTAGTTGTACTTCGTTCTTAAATATAATTATATTAAACAATAAATATACTTATTTATTTATTTTTTTAAAAAAAAGTGTGTGTGTGTCAGCTACGATGCACGATTGGAGTTTACTCTGAAAAAAGGGTAAATGAACGCATCTGCTAAAATGATAAGAGAAACAAACATATATCTGTAATTATTCGGATTATTTATAAATAATCCGAATAATTACAGATATATGTTTATTAATACGCTTTATTGAAGTAATATATTACTTCAATAAAGCGTATTACATAAAGTATGCTACAAAATAATCTGCGTTTTAAATTATTCGAATAATGTCAATGTCATACGTAACTTGACTGTGGCGGAGCCGAATGACGATCCGCTCGGGGCGACTCGACTTTTGTTCGGGCGAGATCGTCAGTCCTGAAGGAGAAAAAAATACTGAAGGACTGAAGCGGTACGACTTACATATGTTTGTCTCTTTCTACGTAACGCCCCAACTTTTCGTGTTACACTTGATTTTACTCCTCATAAAATTTCCGTACCGGGCCTTATAACTCAAATTGTTTCTTAAGGAGTAAACTCTAATGAAACAAGAGCTAAGGATCTAGCAACTTTAACCTGAAACTGTTATTAAGGATCGAAAATCAGATAATCATTATTATTACAAAGTGTAGATTATTTGGGTTGTTCCCATTTAGTAACACCTCATTCACACTGTCACTCATCGGAAATTATTCATTATCATTATGTAATTGTTAGTTCAGATGCTACAAAAGAGATGGCTCTGCCAGCCTCATTTGTACATTAATTTGCGTGACATTTTGGAGAAGGTAGAAGTCAAAAACTCAGTACGTAAAAGGTTTCGGATAAGATGCTAGAAAAGAGTTTAAATAAAAATAGAAATTAAATTATACGTCGACATTTTGGGTTGTAATTAGAAATCAGCAATTTTGAAATATTAATCTAAATGAGAAACAGACGAAATAATGGGGTAAGTGTCTTGTTAACTTTTCTTAAACGTATAACGATTGTAGCCCTTTGTTAAAATCATAATCAATTCTTAGCTTCAAATGTTTTAATTTCTTACAATATTGGTATACCGGAAATTTACCAATCACTTCAACTTCACTGCTACTTAGCCGTTTTTGATAAAATGTGTTGTGTTGCTTCCAGTGGCAGTACAAGTATTTTGAAATTGGTCTAGTAGTTTCTAAATTCGTGTATTATATTATTAGATAGGCTATCATAAATTAATAGTAAGTATCTTCACGCCCATATCCCCGAAGAGGTAGGCAGAGGCACAACCAGGGCACCCACGATTAGCCGAAGACACTAAGTCCCACAATGTGATAGGTGGCAAGCCTATCGCCGACCAGGCACATTTCCAATCCCGACCAACATTTTTTTAAATTAGAAAATTGGAAAAATCCAATTAGAAAATTGTTGGCCGACCCGTGATTCGAACCCGGGACCTCATGCAGTCAAGTCCAACACCCGGACCGCTAGACCACAGAGGCGATAAAAAATAAATTAATATAATAAACGATAAATTAATAGTAATAAACGTAAACTAAAACAACTAGGTATATGTAGTTATTCGGTACCGTTCTGACCTTTCTATGGTTTATTTTCAGTCTACGGTGATGCCCATTTTAAAGGAGCCATTAGTTTCCTAAATCTGATGACTAGGTATCTACAGGTACAGGTAGGTAGGTCTAGGTATCGCCTCTGTGGTCTAGCGGTTCGGGTGTTGGACTTGACTTCATGAGGTCCCGGGTTCGAATCCCGGGTCGGGCAACACAAAGAAAATTGGATTTTTCCAATTTTCTAATAAAAAAATGTTGGTCGGGATTGGAAATGTGCCCGGTTGGCGATAGGCTTGTCACCTATCACATTGTGGAACTTAATGTCTTCGGCTAGTCGTGGGTGCCTTGGTTGTACCTCTGCCTACCTCTTCGGGGATATGGGCGTGAAAATACTTTGATGGCTAGGTATCTACAGTCACTGTGAGTAATTTGATATAGTTTACTACATAATATATGCTGTACCACAAATACAACCACTTTTATAAATCCGGTAGCTGCAGTAACACAGTTGTATGAAGCTGACATAGAAGATTGGCAAGTTCGATTTCCGTGTCAGGCTAAAATTGAAAGAGTGCGACCTCAGATAACATAACTACATTGAACAATTTATTAGGTTACAATTTGTGCTTTAGTTAAGGATTTTCTTAAAAGACTTCTTATATAGAAGTTTTTTTAAGGAAATCCTTAATTATACTACATTATATTATGTTAATATATCTATCGCCTCGCCTCTGTGGTCTAGCGGTTCAGTTGTTGGACTTGACTGCATGAGGTCCCGGGTTCGAATCCCGGGTCGGGAAACAAAAGAAAATTGGGTTTTTCCAATTTTCTAAAAAAAAAAAAAGGTTGCTCGGGATAGGATATGTGCCCGTTTGGCGATAGGCTTGCCACCTATCACATTGTGGGACTTAGTATCTTTGGCTAGTCGTGGGTACCCTGGTTGTGCCTCTGCCTGCCTCTTCGGGGATAAGGGTGTGAAGATACTAATATATCTATTATATCTACGGGAGTGAGACTTATGAGCACTTAATGTTGTGCAATTTCCGAAATATTTGAAGTGATTTGTTATTATTGTTCAAGTGTTAAAAAATACCCTCCGTTGTATATCGATATATCGAGTGTAGTGAGCATTTATTACCGTGCGAATTCGGAACTATTTTTAGAAATATATTTTAAGGACAATTGTCACGTACCTTTACCGATGCCGTTGTTTGTGTTAAATTGTAGTAGTTTATGGAACTGGTTCCTTTCTTAAATCTTGTGCATAGGGTTAAGCTAGATTAATAATAAAGTAACATGAGTCATAGCCGTTGTTTATTTCCATGTGTTTAAGAACCCAAATAATTACAATTCATTGAAAAAACATCTATGTTACTCGTTGGAAATGTTGGGAGACCTTTAATTAATCATTCCCAATGAGTAACAGTGTTACTAGTTGAGGTGTAACTGGATAGGAACAAAACCGATTACTTTCATTCGCCCATACTAATATAATAATAGTGTAAGTCTGTTTGTCTGACAAACACAAAAATAACCGATTTTGAAGAATTTGATCAAATTCAATCCAAGCTAAAATTCCGTGTTTAAACATAGGCTACTTCCAAAAAATAGTCCCCAAGGGAATATAACGGATGAAAGTTAGTATAAAACTCGTAAATATTCTACAGCGACGAAGATGTGGGTAAAAAACTAATAAATATGTAATTTAAACTACTTGTACTTTATATTAATTAATTTGAAAGCTTTAGGGTTATATACTCTTTTATTTACACTAAAAATAAATGACCTTTTTCATTAGAAATACGCTCAGTTTTGAAATTGATTTCTGTTGTGTTCGATAAAAACTAAATATTAAGAATAAATTGCTCACATAAATAAATTTACGTGTAAGTAAGTAAAATACGCGTAATTGCTGACGTGACGTTACTTTCTATAGTATATTAAAAGGTTTTGTTACTTTTAGATACTCCTTAAAGTAGATAAATGGAACACAATGTCGTTAAACTGCACATTTTAGGGGCCACACGTTGCTGCTGTACTAACTAAGAAACACTGATTTTACAACGTCGATTGTCAGCTTATAGTATTGTTACATTTGTTATTTAACAGAAGCCATCTAAGTTGGTACCATCATGTTTTAGATAAACCAGCGACGTATGTATCTAACAAAGTGACAACTAAACCACATACTACAAGGTGGTAGAGTTTCGCAGCGACGCACCATTACCCCTGGATTGGTACCACCGCCTTAACTATTCCTGCCGACAAAACGTCAAGACGATGTTCCGAGGGTAAGGCAGCCAGTAAACTTACTTTTGCTCGAGGCCTAACATCCCAGCCTCGGGTTGGCAACTCACCATTACCACCTTTGGTGCTTCTAGGCGGCGGGAATTTCTTACCATCAGGAAATCCGTCTGCTTGTTTGCCTGACAGTATCATAATAATAAAAACACCGTAATGTAATATACAGTATTCTATCCTGATACAAACGGTTGATAACGTATTAATTAGGTACCAACGCCTACACGTCTCGAGTCTGGTATGCACTTGGTCTATACGTGGTACACATCAATCGTGGTTGCACCGCTGCCTGTGACGAACGGCAGATGTAATAGCGTTTTTATTTAGTTTGTTACGTATTTATAAGGTAAGCGTATGATTTGAGAAATTTATTTTGGCTAAAAAGTCAAAAGTCGCTTAGTATGGCAAAGAACAATTATAGAGTACTAGCTGTTGCTATTATGTTGTAAAATTGCGTCTGTGCTATAGAGGTCGGACGTCGGACTTCTTGACAATATAAAAAAATAGAAAAAAATAATCTGCAATTTCCTATAAAAAATGTTGCCCGGGACTGAATACCTGCTCGGTTGGCTGGTAGCCTACCTTTCTTAACCAATATCTTCACTAATATCGGCATGAAGTTACTTCTTATTTTGTAAAAAAAAAAACTACGTTAGCATTTATACCAAGCATGAAATGTTTTTGTACTGCCAACAATAACAGGGCTTTTCTTATTCTAAGAGATAACCGTCGTCTATAGATGCCATAGATAGTGTAGATTCTTTCCTGTCCTGTGGACTGGATTTTATAACAATTGTTCGAATCTCCCAGCCACTTGACCCTCCGGACAGGAATATAACACTGTCATAACGACGGCCGGATTAAGTAAGGCTAAGTGGATCTTTACCCGGCCAAGTTGCTACATAGCACTGTACTGCTAGTGGTCTTATGGGTATATTCGCCTCTAACTAGCTACCAGATAAGATGGCTGATGATGCCATTATATACAAGGAACCCGGATAAATACTTCAAAAATAGGAATTTGATCCTTCCAAATTGATCTCCATCCAAATTAAGCCAAGTATTTTGTTCGTTTTATGTTATTTTACGGGCTTTTAATAGACGTGAGAAGGCGCTATTTTGAGAAAATCCACAGTGAAATAAAACACGGCTAATTTGCAACTACCTTGCAATATTATATTAGAAAAATATAGGTTGACTAAACAGGAATGCCGGTGCGTAGTAAATGGATTGGACTTTACAGAAATCGAAGACTCCAAAAATACGCACACTCACCCACTATAGGTGAGGCCCCATTAGTGTGTTGCGTTGCATTGTGTCGCCATGCTGCGACGATACTTGTGAATTAAATGTATGGAAAGCTAGGCAGCGAAGACGCTGACACAACGCAACGCGCTAATGGCACCTCGTAATAGACTGTTTCGATAGCACCAAAATAGTATCCATAGTTCTTTCACTTAGCCGAAGCATTATCAGGACAATAAGAGTGCACTCCACGAAAATCTTAAACTATCATGCCTGTCACGAGTTTGAAATAGTTTATTTGTCCGGATTGGTCTCTCCTTACCTCTTCCTTCTGAATCATCAGTGGTCACTGGTTTCATGATCCTGAAACCTTATATGAAACATGATACACTGAAAGGGTAACCAGAAAATTTATTGACGCATAAGTTTAAAATCTTAGTCTCAGGTTGACGACGCAATTGTATGGTATAAAAATTCATCGTGTATAAGAGGGTCGCTTGTTTGTTTGCCCAAACCCACAAAAAAATTAAAAACAAAGCATAGTCTATGAAACCATATCGTAGGGTTGCCAAATTTTATTATAAGGCATTAAAAGTATACATACATACATACATATCTTCACGCCAAGTCCCGTACGGGGTAGGCAGAGAGTATCGAGTGCCAGACCTCACGATCCTGACAAACCTGTCTTGCTTCCTTCACATTCATAACCCTTTTCATACAAACACGCCGTTTTCGGAGACTCTTGACACTACCCTCGGATAATATCCGATTGAACTGATCGTGAAATGTCAGCCTTGGCCTCCCCGGGTACCTACATCCATCCACATTCGTATTGTATATCTACTTTGTCAATCTTTCATCTGTCATTCTTTCCACATTACCGAACCAGCGGAGCATTAAAAGTATATTTAGATCTAATTACAAGTTTATTGTAATCTTTAAAATCTTCGCTTCAAAACTATGGACTATGCTCCACTAATACCCCTTTACTAATAAAACGTAGTCGCCTGTTAATCTGGTGTGTAACTTCACTTTTGTTAATAAAAAATTAAGTTACACACCAGGGGGCTGATTATGTATCTCAGTTGCCAACTCAAAATGGAAAAGTTTACATCAAATGACGTCATTTGTGTTTGCTGTGTGACCTATCTCCAGTGACCAACAGAATTACAACAGAGATCTGTTGTAATTCTGTTGGTCACTGGAGATAGCAAATATAAAACACGTCATTTGACAGCTATTTGATGTACACTTTTCCATTTTGAGTTGGCAACTGAGATACACAATCAGCACCCAGATCAACGGGCGAGTACACACAGTTTTTTTATAATTGTACAATTTAGTAAACAACAATGGCGGAACAATGACGTTTATTGATCACAAACAATCAATAGTGTTGAAAAATGTAGAAAGATCTATTGAACGAATATGACAAACTAAATTGAATGAATGATATTTACTGTCAACACTATCAACGAATTATATTACTAATGTAAAAGTGTGTTAGTTTTTCTTTTTTTCCGTTTTTAGATACTTATAGTTTTAATCACGGTACAGAGTTAATTTAAGTTCTGGATGTTAACAAGGGTTTTTTAAGAATAATGAGCTCGTTTTCACGAAAAACTCGTTTCATTTAAAAAGTGCTGTAAATGTTGTCCTGAGAGTAATATCGATATAACATGCGATTTTTTCGACCACGCGTATGCAGCTACATATGAAATCAATGAAATTCGTTCTGATGCGAATACTTCAGTTAAAGCAACTTAAACAGCGGCCAATTTATTGTTAATCCAGAGAACAACCAGATCCAAATCACAAAGTAAACACAAGTCCAGTAGCAAAACCAAATAAGGTTAAAAATCCTTACACTTTAACACTCATAATATACGAAGAACACTCGTAATGACAGACGAGGCGGCTAGACAAATAACAGCAAACGATATATAACACGTGTTGATATTTTGTAGGAGTTTTGGCGCCATCGTGAATGAAGACGGTCGTAATTTATTCAATATTATTGAATTTCGTATTTATATCGAGTGAAATTGCTTAATTTAGGTGGGAATTAGATTAATTTTGTTCAGTGAAAGTGCACCAATGAAATAATCATGTAAAAACTAGTGTATCGTCTATTTTCTCGCTGCCGTCAAATCTCACTAGATGAGCTTGAGTAACGCAGCCACCGCTTTTCTCAAGACCCTGACCAGATATAACTTTGTACATAGTGACTAATGACTCCCTATCCACTCCAAGCCTGCCGTAAGGAACTTCATTCCATAGTACAATAATACTGTTGCGAACAGAGTAGTTGGCAACCCTACGCCAAGAGTGAAACTATGTTTTTTGTCCTCCTGCACCAAAACTAATTTATCGCGACGTCGTAACTTGAGTTTTAATTGTTAACTTCGTTACAAGATTAAAAAATAACTTCTTAGAGCATTGCAAGAAGTTTTTACTGTTTTTCTGATTGCCTGAGGGAATTTAAACTTACCGGCTGTCTTCTCGAATTTAAATTACAAATTATAAAACCACCAACAGTAAACGGTTGTATTTTTGTTAAGGGAAGCTAAGAATGTTTTAACTTTTTAAATCTGTTTTGATATAGATACAAACTTATATTTTGTGACTGAAATTTGGTAAAAACAGTATTCTGTACTGTTCAAAAGTATTTTTTTTTATTCTCATGTACCTCGGCAAAAACACTTTGTTCATTTAAATACTTATATTTTTCCCTAATTTTTGGGTAAACAAAATGTTACATATTTGATTACCAACCGACCTGTTTATTGTTCAATGTACTTTGTGCTAACACCTTTATTTTTGTGTTTCTACAAATTAAAAAAAAATCGCCCCAGACAGGATTTTATTTATTTTAATTATTGATTTTATTTTTATGTACCTGCTATATCAGTTCAATTCCAACATACTTACTATCCTTAATACTCTGGGGTTGTACCTATATGTGGATGTTGCAGTTATGATAATGAGAAATATTAAGTTTAGCTGTATTAAGTTTATTCTCTGTGAGCGTTTACGTTTAATCAAGTTTAAGTAATATGAAAAAAATATTCATGTAGGTAACATTAGCCATTTAATTTTAAGTATAAGCTTTACCTATAGAATAAATACTATTTCATTCTGAGTTTAACCGATTTCATAAAACGAATAGACTCCCAATTTGACTGTTTGTTTGTTTGCGATTAAGGCTAATAGCTTATTTTGATTGTTCTTTATTCAAAAGGGTAGGTCATGATTTTGAGGTTTTCCCCTATTACTTTTTCTATCCGACTAGTGGTTTTTGAGCTGTAGGTACTTAATTTATGAGCTCGCCAACGCAAGCGAAATTATGAACTATTAAGTGTAACTCAAAAGCTGCCAGAAGGATGTTAATAAAATTTATATGGGACCATTTTGGAACCATTTGCTAACTTTCGAAAAAATAATTACATAGTGAATAAGTTGGAGTCGGTTTATGCAGTTTTATTAGAAGGCAAAAAAGTAGATGGATTTCCTGATGTTAAGAAATTCACGCCGCCTAGGGATACCAAAGGTGCTAATGGTGCATTGCCAACCTGAGACCGGAATTTTAAGCCTCTAGTAAGAGTAATTTTACCGGCTATCTTATTTTCCGAACCAGTAGTATCAATCAGGCTAGTCGCTTCGAAACTATACACCTAGTCAGATTTCACGGTGTTAATGACGGTAATCCTATGCTCGCCTTTTACGAGCTGCCTGGCATGAAGGAAGATATTCTGCAAAAGAGGCCGGACATACACGTGAAATAGAATAGAATAAATTAATTGAACGAATTGCAATCGGTTTATTGCGCTTGAATCGTTCCTGTAAAACTGTAAAATGTACTCTATTTTAAATGTATACATTTTTTTAGGAGCTCGTGAGAGGAAAGAAAATGTTTAGAGAGTTATTACCAAATGAAATGAAATGAAATGAAATGAAATTAAATGAAATGAAATGAAAATTATTTATTTGCGGAATATGTGTGTTAAAAGTTGTTATAAAGATATTTAAGAATACAACATATTCTACCACATTTTGGTGTGCAAATATTTAGTTAATTTTAAAAAGTTACATATTTCTATAAAAATGTACATTTAAATCACAGCCCTTATTTACATTTTAATAAACATTTTATTTATTTATTAAGTTTCATAATTTGTTATAAATTAATTTAAAGGTAGATTAATTTTTAGTCCTATCTACCGTACACTACCACCGTTTCCAAACCTAGCCCGTCGGGAGAACAACTATACAACTGTGTAGCAACCAGCCCGGATAAACATCCTTACCAATTCTTGTCATCATTATAACAGTATTATGTACTAACCTGGAGGGTATAAGGCATTAGAGAAACACAAACACAAACCCTGCAACACCCCGGCCAAGGTAATATAATGTGCGTAATAATAATGTAATGTAATAATGTAGTACAGTACTTTATTTGGAGAAACCGTATTTACACCTACGCGTCTCGAGTATAGTATACACTTGCTACTTACGTGGTACACATATTTCGCGGTTGTACCGCTGTAAAAACCGGTCGATGTAATAGCACAAAATGTAATATGTACTATCGTACCAATAGATAAGAGAAGATTTTATTTATTGTTACGTTACCATGGCCCGGTCGGCCGCAGGACGGGGACTTTTAACATCTTATCTATGATGCCTATAGGCATGGGATGTTCCTTATCATCAAAAAAAATATCTTCACACCCATGTCCCGGAAGAGGTCGGCAGAGACACAGCCAGGGCACCCACGACTAGCCGAAGACACTAAGTCCCACAATGTGATAGGTGGCAAGCCTACCGCCAACCGGGCACATATCCAATCCCGAGCAAAATTTTTTAAATTAGAAAATCGGAATACCCAAATTTTCTTTTTGTTGCCCGACCCGGGATACGAACTCGGGGCCCTCATGCAATCAAGTTCAACGCCTGAACCGCTAGACCACAGAGGCGTTTTTTTTTATGATAATGGTAGGCAAAAAAGCAGACATATTTCCTGATGGTAAGAAATTCACGCCGCCTTGATCCACCAAAGGTTGTAATGGTGCATTGCCAACCTGAGCCCGGGATGTTAGGCCTCGAGCAAAAGTAAGTTTACCGGCTACCTTACCCTCCGAACCAGAACAAGTTAACGACAAGCACTACCGTTATGGCGGCAGGAATAGGTAAGTGGCGGTACCAATCCGGAAATATTTAACTGTAAAAGTATTCGCCAAATCATTTAGACATCATCATATCATATTGGACGTTATGGTGGCAGGAATAGGTACCAATCCAGGCGAGTCGTTGCGAAACTGTACCACCTAGTAGGATGTCACGGTGTTAGTGACGGTAAGCCTATGCTCGCCTTTTACAAGCAACCTAGCAGGAAGGCAGATGGTCTATTCTGCAAAGGAGCCCGGACAAACACGGGGAATAGTAATATAATATAATCATACAAGAAATATTTAGTAAGTGTCTAAGCAAAAAGTTTTTGTAGATATTTGTTAGAGTTTCTTTCTATATTAGGTTTTATATGAAAATATATATTAATGATTGGGGAAATCAATATAATTCAATTAATTCCCCTAAAACGTCTATATGTTAGAGATAATGATGAAAATCGCAGAGCGGCAGTCGCATGTGTGAACGATAGACTGCAAATTGGCAAGCAAGAATAAATTCACCTTATCGTAAACGTCGCGACGCCTTTTATCATAACAAGATACATCGAGAGCCAAATGTAATATCTCACAACATTATGTCAACCTCCAAAAGCAAACTGACATAACTGAGTAATTTATTTTTGAAGTGAAGTCTGATCGAAAATTCGTAAAACGATGGCAGAGTTGATCGTCGGCGAGGTTTAGATGAGGAAGTATCGCTTCTCATTCTATCGCGTGGTAAAAATGTTGGTATCCTGTGCCTGCTGTTTTGTTTCGCGTCGTAATAAATTCACGCCACCAAAGACAACAAAGGTGGTAATAGTGCGTTGCTAACCTGAGGCCGGGATGGTAGGCGTCGAGCAAAAGTAAGTGTACCTTATTCTTCCAACTGGACCACGTCAAAGGCAAGCACTGACTTTATGGCGACAGGAATACGTACCAATCCGGGCGAGTCGCTGTAAAACTCTCCCACCACCATAGCATATTATGATGTTAGTGATGGGAAGCCTATGGAAGAAGGCAGATGGTCTTTTCTTCAAAGGAGCACGGACCGACACGGGGAAAAAACAGGACTCTTGGTATGATGATGGAATCTCAGCGAAATCAAGAATCATGGTTCACTTTTGTGTACTTAGATAAAATAATTATTGAAATCGATATAATTTTTTTGCAGTTTTATTCCGTTTACATTATTATTTACAAACACCAGGCTGTATGCTTTTATAGGCAACGTATTTTATCATTTTATCATGACCAATCTTTTTAACTTTGTTATATTATAAAATATGTGTGTATATGGACAACGTTTCAAAGATGCCGAAGAGTGTGCTAAGTATAAATGAAAGAGGACGGAATCAAACCCTGGGTTTCAACTCTAAAAACCCGTAACTATTTAATGTTATTAAACAACATATAAACACATAAAAAATTACAAACATGAAAACTATGTTTATCTTGATATGTAGGAAAACACTGACAAAAAGCAGAGTTTGACTTTGACGTATACTTATTATGTGTTGATATTTTCTCGGAAACTAAATTCAGTAGACGTCCATATTCAGTATCTCATATTCTTTGGTGTTAAGAATATTTTGCTAAGATTATAAGTTGTGACACTTTCCCCCCTACCGCGTTGATTCTCCCTATTATGTGGGGATGCCGCACCAACATTCACTTAGAGGTTTAAAACTTGTCATACAGGATATTGAAATTTTCCATTATATCAAAGACTGACTTATTCACCACTCGTTCACACTTTCAAAGTGTCATACATTTTTTTTGCATCTTTTTCTAATTTGTGTATAGATGTGATAATGCTATTGCCTGCTTGTAATATCAGTCCACTACAGCATTCAGGCAGCCTGAGTTGGTACCACCACCTTTGCTTTGCTGCCACCTTAACGTCAGGGCATTTGCATCATCAGGTTTTGATTTCGAAGATAAAGCAGCCAATCGTTTTTCCACAAAATCCCATCTTCAGATTGAAGAACACCATTTGAGCGCTTTTTTAGTCGACTAGTTGTGGGGCTCGGATTCGATTCTCGCCGGGAGCAGATATTTGTGTGATAAACATCTAGATATCTGCATTTTAGGTCTGGTCGAGTTTATCAAATTTATTCTAGTATTTATTTATGGATTTTTGTTAGTAAGTAAGCAAATGAAACAATTGCGATATGGATTCAAAATTGTTTCATTTGCTTACGGGTTAGAATTTTTTCAGAGATATTTATTGTATTATTGTTAATATCACGGTATAGGCGAATGACATATGTTTCTTACTATCTTATAGGCATATGAGCTAAAACGTAACAAGGTGTTTTCGTATAACGATGCTGCTAGCAAAATATGAAAATAAATCCAAAGCTAAAAGTGGTCTAAGGTAAATTTCTTGTATGATGCAGCGTAAAATGAAACCGCCTAGAGCTTGTACAATGCTTCTACTAATCTAACTGGCGCAAGCTTTATACATGGATGCAGATAGGGACATAGGATTGTTTACCAGTGCCAGAAAACAGCTTATAAAAAATATGCTTCGATGTGACCGCGATTTTGTAAGTAAGCAAAAATATAAATTGCATAATTTTCCTGTTTGTGCATGTGTGTGTTATGTGCTAAATGTGACGTATTAGTTGACATAACGACCAAATTTTTGACTTAATTTGGGACAGTTAAGCCGAACACCAAGAGAGCTCCAAACGTTGATATTTTCAAAAGTATATCACGGCAAAAAAACAGTTAAGTCACTTTCTGCGTCCACTGTTGGTGTTGGTCCAGGCTCCTTTGCAGAATAGACCATCTGCCTTCGTTCCAGACAGCTCGTAAAAGGCGAGCATAAGCTTACTGTCACTAACACCGTGACATCCTACTAGGTGGTAGAGTTTCGCAGCGACTCTCCCGGATTGGTACCATCGCCTTACCTATTCCTGCCTACATAACGTCAATGTTTGCCGTTGACGTGTTGCGGTTCGGAGGGTGGGGTAGCCGGTAAACTTACTTTTGCTCGAGGTCTAGCATCCCGGCCTCAGGTTGGCAACGCACCTTTGGTGTCTCTAGGCGGCGTAAATTTCTTACCATCAGGAAATCCGTCTGCTTGTTTGCCTTCCATTATAATAAAAAAAACCTGTAATTTAGATTGCATTTGACTTTTCATGTTTGTTTTAAATACAAATACTTATGCTGATTTATTTCGTCTTATTTAGATGTATTTTTAAATGTTTAATTAATTAAGAGCTATTGCATTGTAACATTGGTTTTGATTGTATTATTTACCAGGATTAACTAATTTATTTATTTATTTCAACAAAATTTACTAAAAGGAAATTATAATGTATTTAAAAAAAAAATCTATCGCCTGTGTGGTCTAGCGGTTCGGGTGTTGGACTTGACTGCACGAGGTCCCGGGTTCGAATCCCAGTTCGGCCAACAAAAAGAAAATTGGATTTTTCCAATTTTCTAATAATAAAAAAAAAATGTTGGTTGGGATTGGAAATGTGCCCGGTTGGTGATAGGCTTGCCACCTATCACATTGTGGGACTAAGTGTCTTCGGCTAGTCGTGGGTGCCTTGGTTGTACCTCTGCCTACCTCTTCGGGGATATGGGCGTGAAGATAATGTATTTACAGATTAAAAATTTGTAATATTTATTTATTTAATAATTTATTGTACACAAAAACAAAAATATGCAAAATACAGGAGAAGTAAAATACAAAAAAGGTGGGCTTAACTTTACTACAGAAACTTTTTCCAACCAACCCAAAAAAAATAAACTGTGTAAATAAGATTAAGGGTATCGTGTTCAAAAAACTATTGTAGCTATAATTAATATTAAACATAATATTAAACGTAAAAAACAAAATATTCATTTACCTATTAACTTACGGGTTATGTCCAGAGAGACATACATAAAACTACTTGCACTGGTAATAGGCGGTATGCCTATTACCACGGAAACAAGGGCAAGCTCCAGCAAATTTTCGTGCTATTAAAAAAATCGGAACATTATTGCATTGCAGGGCTATTTCTAGGGATACTTGGACAAACAATTATTGGAGAACGGTACGGTACCGTTTGAAAACGGGATGGAGGTGTGCAATATAATTTAATGGGATTCGATAAGGATATTTTTTTAGTTATCTAAAAAATAAACATTTCTTGTAATATGGATTATATCTTTTTAAAAAAAATATTTCAAAAGTACTGTTGACGTGTTAAATAAACCAAAGCTTCATGTAAGATGGTCGAAATTCGACTATAATAAATTTTAATATCTTGTTGATAAGAACGCCATCTTCATTTCTAAAGACCAACTACATTGTTTCCATAATTTTAAGTGCGCCATCTGTGATCTTTTATCGTTATCATCAATATATTTGTTTGTGTGTGTCAAATGCATGGTAGTGTGGATAATGTTTTATTTATTGATGTAATCTACTTTATAAGCATTACTATTGGAAAATATTAGCGTTCTGCACTTCTCCTACACATAAACTATGAGTGTGCCAAATTTTATGCTCCTGCGTCCGCGCAATTTTCGTAAAAAGGGGTCCAAAGTTTTTGCATCACGT
>NJDC01004027.1:30915-48368 GCA_002245475.1 Calephelis virginiensis
AAGCACTTTTATTTGTTAACCTAACAGAAAAAAAGGTTTTACAAGTTTGTGTCTGTATGTTTGTGCGTGAGTCTATCTGTGTCATCACAACTTTTAAACGGATGGAGCAATATCGTTTCATTTTCGTTTGAAAGCTGAAGTGACCGAGATGATTTTTAGGTACATTATTTATAGGTGTTGTCGAGGGTTAGTGATTTTTTTTATTTTTAGGCTTTGGCATCTGTCTTTATTGGTCTGGTCAAATCAGTTGACTTGGCCAAAACAAAAATGGAAATGAAAGATTGATAACACAGATATGCAGTCCAAATATCGGTAAATAGATGGTCGTACCCTACAGGTTGACCTGGGACATTTCTGGACTAAATTGTGTGAAAGGTATACCACCTTTCGCGCACCTAAGAGTACAAAATTGACGTGCTTTGTATAAAAAAAAATGTGAAGAGAGCCAATGTTCACAATGAGTTAACATAACCCTGAATATGCTGTAAAAGCGAAACCAGTTGGCTAATTATTATTTCATGTCTTTTTTAAATATGTAAAAGTGAAACAGTGCAAGTGTTTTCATATATTTAAAAATACATAATGGAGTTTCACTAAGTGTCAAGGATGGAAACAATTCATTATGTAAAGAAAGCCAAGCCAAGCACTCGATATCTCTGCCTTCTTCACTCCGCATGGGATTTGGCTTGAAAATATGTATGTATGTGTGCTATAAATACTTCCTGTATATTAACCTGCTTTTTAATGATAATGTTAAAAGCATTGCTCCTTTCGCGTTAAGCTAGTGAAGAAATAGTTAACACTGTAAAAGTATTCGACAAATCCCTTAGAAATGGGTGAAAGTACCCCGAAATACTAAATCGCACATGTCCCATAATTAATATTAAATTATTTTTCCTCGCGCAGCGGCAGGGTTGGAAGTTTGCCTCATTTTAGTTTAAAATTAACGGCGTAACTCTACGGTATTGGGTTAGTTCTGAACCACAAAGTTTTCTAATAACCTTATTTTGCAAATGATGTATAGCTAATTACGAACATACATAAAATACAACAAGAAGTTGCTCTAAAATACTTTAATATTTTATATTTTTCCTTAGTACAATGGCTGATTAATTTTTTTTTTAATTGTTTAATGTTTTCAATAATTATAAGAAGAGTATCTTCTAGGCCGTTACCCTGAAAAGGAGGGAAGAGTTGCAACCAGGGCACATGACTAGCCGAAGACAATAAGTTCTACTATGTGATAGGAGGCAAAGCCTATCGACCATAAGACACATTTTCTTTTTGTTGCATGACGGGAATCGAACCCGGGAACTTATGAAGTCAAGCCCAATTACCGGACCACTATACAACAGTCTAAATTATAATTGGTCAAAATTGGTCAGCACATTACAAATAAAGGGTCAGGCTTATTTCTATTGAAAATGGAGAAAAGGTTAAGTTTGTTGGTTCAATGAATAATTAAAATAATTAGTAACTAATTGGAAAAGTATTTCGAAATTAAAGTTTCTACACTTCTTTTTTTATGTGAGAAGTCAGCGAACAAGCACATGGCTCTCCTGGTGGTAAGAGATAACTTTGGCCTATCAACACCATAGATGTTACAGGTGCGTCGTTGTCTTGTGGCTGAGATGGAAGGCCTACTGTGCAAGTCGATGCAAGTCTACCGGCTACCCCAACCTCCTGGCTGGAACACGACAGTCATTATGGCGGCAGGAATAGGTACCTAGGCTAGGCTACTCGGGCAGAGGTATTTTTATTGATGACCTATATTAGGACTGGTACACGTCTCTTAAGAACTGCCTGGCAGAGAGGCAGATGGTCTATTCTAATCAGTGGACCGGGTCAACACGGGTAAAAGTGGAAAGTGTGGTAATTAGAAAACATAACTCTCAGTGGTTATTTATTTTATTTTATGTTAGTAGGAACCTACAAGAAAAGAGAAGAGAAAAGAAAAGAGCGAACTCATTCCTTAACGGTCGGCAACGCATCTGTGATACTCCTGGTGTTGCGGATGTCCGTGGGCGGAGTTAATCACTTTCTGTCAGGTGACCAACTTGTTCGTTTGCCTCCTCTTCTTTAAAAAAAATAGTTATGCATTTTTTATACGTTATAGGAACCCTTGACAGGATATACGCCTCCTTGAATTTCCTTCATTATTCTCAGTTCTGTGGTATTTTTATCCAGCTTTTCCCCGCCAACAACCCGCTCACGCTTTTATGAAACTATTACATTAGAAAATTAGCCCTTAATTTACAGTTATAAAGCGATTCGATATTGTTTTGGCTCTCGTAATAAAAATATTTCGCTCTCCCTTCGCAACCCGTTTACATATGGGGATAGAAGAAGCCTATGACACTGAAAGCATTGAGGCAACTGAAGAAGGTTGGACTTCTTGTTACGTGCAGACTAAAATTATACCAGAACAGCAGTTGCGACATCAAAGAAGTATATGTGATACGAGTAGGTCAGGAAGAAGCACTTGGGTATCTTGATAGTAAGAGATACCCGTGTCCTATGGACACCGTATACATTACAGATGCGTCGCTGTCCTGTTGAGATGCTAGGTTTATTGTGCGAGTCTTGTGGCAACCCTAACCTCAGGATCTGAATATGACAGAGTCATTAGAGTGGCAGAAATAGATAAGGCAATAGATCCCTACCCTGGCAAGTTGCTGCATATCACTACCACTACTAGTTCTAACATTAGTGAACACATAAAATAAATAAATAAATAAATAAATATCCCTGGACAAATCACACAAATTGAATCTAACTCCAAAGTAAGCAAATTATATGCTTGTGTTATGGGTGCTACTCAACGATACCAATACATAGAAATACTTAAATAGAAACCAGAATAAATGTAATAAACACCCAGACCCGGAAATGCAGACACAGAAGGGCAGGCATTTGTGTGATGAACTATTTGTTAAATGCCTGCCCTGCCCTGCCTGAAATCGAACCCAAGCCTAGCGGTTGGTCAGTGTAGTTATGCGTGTACGCTAGCCATTCGATTCAATCTAACTATAAAAGTAAAACTGCAATAAATAATTCCATTCCAATATCAATATCCTGATATTGGAAGACAAACAAGGAGACGGAATTACTGTTTATAATGGTGCATTGCCAACCTGAGGCCGCGATGTAAGGCTTCGAGCAAAAGTAAGTTCACCGGCTATCTTACCCTCCGAACCGGAACTCGTCAATGGCAAGCACTGACGTTATGGCGGCAGGAATAGGTAAGGCGGTGGTACCAATTCGGGCAAATCGCTGCAAAACTCTTTGCTTTTACTGTGATCTACCAATCTAATCTAATCTAATTAGACGTCACGGTGTTAGTGACGGTAAGCCTTTTACGAGCTGCCTCACAGGAAGACAGATGGTATATTCTGCAAAGGAACTCGGTCCGGGGAGAAAAAATTATGTCAGCAAATTACACAAAAAATTGTAATCTCCTTCATCCCCCTAGGATTCCATCATCATATTCATCATCATGAAAATAGTAATGAAAGTAGAAGCTAGGCAGGTCAGTAAGAATCGTGGCACTCGGTATTCAACAAAATCTGCCTACCCCAAAAGGGATTTGCCGTGAAGATATGCATGGAAGCGTGTTCAAATCGAATGATGAATGCGTGCTATTTCCCATTTGAGCTGGGATATCATTCGATTGATTAATAACTGATTAACTGGATTTGTAATTGGTCGGTCATGTGTTATTTGGTCTCATTTGTAATATTTATCACCAATTATATGGAAATTATTAACATATGTATACAAGTACAACAATACCATGCACACACACACGCTGGGACGTACTCACACTGTACATGTGTACACAGATATAAATGAGAGCGCTACGGAAAATCTGTAACGACCGCTGACCGCATTCGTAACAGTGAGATCCGAAAAAGAGTGGGATTGAAAGAAAGTGTTAGTGTTAAAATGCAAAAAGGCGTGTTCCGCTGGTTCAGTCATGTAGGTAGAAAGAATGACAGATGAAAGATTGACAAAGCAGATGTACAATGCGAATGTGGATGGATGTAGGTAAGAAGGCCGAGGTTGACATTCCAAGATCACATCACTCGGATACTATCTGAGGGTGGTGTCAAGAGTCTCCGAAACTGGCATGTTTGTATGAGAAGAGTAATGAATGTGAAGGAAGCCATACAGGTTTGTCAGGACCATGAGTTTTGGCACTCGATACTACTACTACCCCGTAAGGGACTGGGCGTGACTTGGTATGTATGTATGTATCTATGTATAATTAGCCATTAATAAAGCGTGATCATTCATCACTTGGTTATTGTCTTCTTCCGCCTATATATTTATCGATTGTATTTTAAAAAACATATTTATTTACATCGATTTGAACAGACATGCATTTTTAGTCATAATTAGTGGTAATTTTTTTAATGTACCATTAAATACCAATATAGTGGCTACACTGAGCTGTAAGAAACTTAGCGGACTTTTCTTTGTTCTAAATTTTTACAAATACGTGTGTTTAGTAATTAACTTAAATATATTTATCACATATAATTAATGTATAATGGTAGGGGAGCCCAAGAGGAGATTTGTGATTTACTCAGGAGCGTCAAATTATAATATGGGACATAGTTTTCGCCGTGACAAAATACTGTGTAGGAACTTGCCTCGATCTGGATCCAACGCCTTAACTAACCTATGCTTGCCTCCATAATTGGTATGTTTCGGTCATCAGGGACGTATTATTAAACTATTAATATATGATAAGCTTGTATTTTTAATTATCTAACTGTAATTATTATTTTACGTTTTAGGCGCTTCCCGAACCGATAAAATATTAATGTGATATGAACTTTTTATTCACTTACTAATAAGTAATAACTAATAAGGGTCGACTTATTAATAGGGTACTGGTTATGGGTTGTATGTATAATTTAATGTAATTTAGTTTCATAATTTCATTTTATTTCTGATTTATTTTACTTTATGTACATTTTAAAATTTCTTATTATAATTTTTACTATTATCATGTAGCAATTTTTTTAAATTTTAATTTATTATTCAATCAATTAGTTATTTTATATATTCCAAGTTTTAACCCAATTAATTTCCTTTGATTTTTTATGTAAGATTATTTTTGTTTTCAAAATTTTACTTAGATTTTTCAAAAGATGATTTAAATGTAATATTATGTATTTGGTAATTTCTTGGGAATAACGATTATTATTATTATTATTCAACACCTAATTGCCAAAGTAACTACACATCGCTGGAGTGACTACATAATTAGCAACGTAGGGTTCCCAACCATAATGAGATTGTTACTAGGAGCACATACGCCGAACCATTTTTCTTTGTCTGATATTCCGAAAATTATAATAACCACTTGATCGGTAATCAGATAAAAATATGACATTGATTACTTTGTGACAGAAATAGTCATGGCGGTTACATGTCCAGGCAGAATAAACAAACTAATTTAATATACATATTTCATCTTCAATACACAATTTTGTCAGGACAAATTACACCAATTGATGTAACTCAAAAGCAAACAAATTGTTATATTAGGAAAATGTCACGTGGAAACTGTATTTATAAGGCTTGATCCACACGTGTCACAACCACACCATGTGGTCATGCGCAATTCTGAATTGAAAAGAAACAGTAGAATTTACATGGACTACATTTTACCGCTATGTCAACCATGGAGGTGATACTATATAGCAACCACTAGTGACCCAAAGTTGTTTCGTCTACGAATTCTATAAAGGCAGGCTCTTCAGCAAAAACGATGTCGGACTACCTGTCTACACTTGTAAGCGGCGTTGCAATGACTATTAACACTTATGGCAATTACTAGTATCAATGAAACCACTATTATTATATCGGTACTATTTTTTTTATGATATAGGAAGGCAAACAAGTAGACGTATTTCCTGATGGTAAGAAATTCACGCCGCCTAGACACCAAAGGAGGTAACGGTGCGTTGCCAACCTGAGGTCGGGATGTAAGGCCTCGAGTAAAAGTAAGTTTACCGGCTACCTTACCCTCCGAACCGGAATACGTCATGACGTTATGGCGGCAGGAATAGGTAAGGCGGTGGTACCAATCCGGGAGAGTCGCTGCGAAACTCTAGCTTAATAAACTTATAATAATAAACTTATATTAATAGCCAGCTCAATAAACTGCGATATTATTCACGCGTATCTACCACTTGACCCCTTTTTGTCGCTACAATATAGTTGTGGTACGTGTGAAACAACTCTAACACCTAAATACCTACCTTGCAAAATCTCTATTATATTCGCTGTGAAGTTATAAATGTCTGTCATCCAAAAATGCAAATTGAATCCCAGAATCCCGCAGTGGACCACTAGTTAATCACGGTAATCAGAGTCGGTCAGCTCGGTCAATATCCAGCAAAGCGCTACGGAGTTAATTAATGCAGGGTTTACACTATCCAATCCATTTCCGCTTACACTTAATATTCACTAAATAAATTTAGCAGAAATCACATATGAAACCACGGACCGTGTGAAATTTTAGCGGGAAGCTTTGTTCCAGCTTTCCTTTTGAAATTCGTTGAAATTATTAGAATGTTTATGGTGTGTTAGTTAATATTTGTCTGTATTATACTAATTTATTTATTTTAATAATTAGTTTATTGCAATGCTTTCGTTTACATAAATACTCGATTATAAGATGCAGTCACGATCGGATGAGATGCTAGATTAGACAAATGTCTATCCAAGAACATCTATTACACGACTTTAGTTTGAGCTTTTATTATTACTAATATATTAATACATTGAATAGAAATATATTGTGTACACAAAAATTACGTATGGTAACTTACCAAGTAAAACTTTATTACTCTTTTTTACAATTAATAGAAAAGGCGGGAATAATGCATAAAAACCGCCCTCTTGCATAGATAATAAAATATAACATCCAGCCTTTTATTTTATCTATGACATTACTGTATTTAAAGTTATTTTACGTTTTGTTTTTCTAATTACACAAATGCAGCTCCATTTTTGTTTACTTTAAAAATATTTGACTATACTAAAACAAAATATATGGTGCTGTCATAGCCCGAGGCGACAACGTATCTATAAGTACAGTACGCCAACTTTATACGGGTGTAATTTCTACGTTATTATACATATAAATCTTCCTCTTAAAACACGCGATCTATTTGACACCCGTTACCTGTGTCAAAATTCGTTTCGTACTTTTAAAGATCTAAGGATAGAAACTGAAAAACGACTTTGTTTTGTGTAATGTAATGTTATGTTGTGATATCCTTTGGCATATTAAACAAAGATCTAACAAATTGCCAAAACTTGCTTATTGTCCGCTACTAATTTAAGTCGTTAAAACCTTAAGATTCTTCTGGCATATGTTTACTGCCTACCTTTGCATCCAAACACAATAATAGTATTGAACACTGACATTATATTTTTAGGAATATATGCAGGATGCTAGGATATATATACATACATGTAAATAGTTATATATAGTAGTATTACCACTGCATATATTCCTAAAAATATAATGTCAGTGTTCAATACTATTATTGTGTTTGGATGCAAAGGTAGGCAGTAAACATATATATATATATATCAATCAATAAAAAAATATTTAGTTTAGTTTGCGGACGAAGCCGAGTGAGAGCTATTTTTATAAATGTGAAAGTCTGTTGCTCTTTCACTACTAAACTGGTTAATCGATTTTGATGATTTATTATATGCATTTGCATAAATCCGGGTTCAAACATATGCTATTTTTTTAAATCAACCTTAAGGGACTATAGTGAAGAAGGAAAGTTTGTATGAAAATCGTAACAATTTTACGTTGACGTAGTCGCAGACAAACAGCTAGTTATATCTATGTATAAATGTGACAGAAGAGAAGACAAATGTCCTCTTCAAGGAATTTCTAAATCTCAGTAAACAGTAATTGATAAATAATACAAATTCAAGAAAATAATTATTAATTACATATCGATATCCATGTAAGCTGAGCCGTTACAACAACGCCATCAAGAGCTTACCTAATCGACTAATTGATTGACTATGTCATAACTAGTTGCTGCCCAGAATTTTACCAGCTCTAACACAACGCCTAAGGGCTGCAGATTAATGATAAACAACCTTAAACCTATCTCTTTTTTGCCTACCAAATACGAACACATTGTATATCAATACAAAAAAGCAGCGGAACAATGCAACCCCATCGCCAAATAGGTGTAATTAATTAAGGGGACTGGATTATTCCAATAGAGAAGCCAGTCATAGTTAGGAGGTCCACCTCAGTGTCAATGCTTACCATTGTGATGTTTCGTGTTGGAAAGTATCCAATAAATTTGTATACACGGCCTGAGAACCCGCCCATAAAGTAACGCACCAATAACATCTATGTGTCTAAGACTAATATTTTGTAATTAAGAAGTTTTTTGAAATATATTTTTATAAAGCTGTTAACTAATTCTAAACTTAGTAGTAACACAATCCATCACATTAATGTATGCCATATTTATTTACTGAAATAAAACCTGTTGTAAAAAACACCGTTATTCTTATACCTGGCACCACAACAAATTAGACTTTCAGTGTAGAATCTGCAGATATTGTCGAGTGTCACGTGACAAAAGCATGTAATAGACGCCACGAGTAATGAGGACTGTTATGTTAGTTCAGGTTAGTTAAGAGAAAAAGAGGTGAAGCACGAAACCATTAAGGTAACGACAGACAGGGCTAACTAGTCTTATGTCTAAAAATGAATCCCCATTTCCTTTACTTTTAGCATCAGGATCGCTCTCATAAACGGATGGACTAAGTTTGTTCAATCTTTGTTTTTCGTGTGAGTTATTTGTCAGGAGAAGGTTCATATTCAAAAAAATAATATTCATAGTTAGGACACGACAATGTCCATTCGGTCAGCTAGGTCCGGTCCTATCCGGTAACTTACGTACTTTCCGTTTTTTTGATAAAACATCGGAACTTGTTTTAATTAGTTCGAGTATAAGATCTTGAGACCTTGGAGAAATACAGAATATCATCTTAATCTCTGTATAAGTTTTTATCTTGAGAGAACAAAGGGCAAAAAATGGAAGAAATAAAAAAAAATATACAAATAAAATAAGTTTATGGCGCGGACAAAAGTTAATATATTATCAAGCGAGTTGGTCCTAGGCTTCATAGAAGAACAATAAGTAAACTATAGGTTACGGTATTAATGAAAATTAAACCTATTTCTTTTGATCTAACGACAAAAAGGGCAAGCCATGGAAGAAAAAAAATATAAATATCATGCAAAGTGGTTCCAGGCTCCATGAACAATAAACAAACTATAGGTCACGGTGTTAGTGAGAACTAAACCTATTTAACTGTCACTGATACTAACATCCGTACAAGTGGTAGAGTCCTACAATTAATTGTCCTGATTAGCACGAATTTCTTACCTTTACTTGCCTTCGTAACGTTATTGCTGGACATTTTAGTACTTATTTCGAGGACAACGTATTTACTATTTAGTGAACTTGTTTACGTAAAATTAATACGATTGTCGTCGCATGTCGTCATACACCAGTAAGTCTTTATTTTCGATTGAAAAACGGTTTACTTTAAAAAAAAACATCTTCACGCCCTTATTCCCGAGGAGGTAGGCAGAGGCACCTTCGACTGGCCGAAGACACTAAGTCCCTCAATGTGATAGATGGCAAGCCTATCGCTAACCGGGCTTATTTCCAAACCCGAGCAACATTTTTTTTTATTAGAAAATTGGAAAAACCACATTTTCTTTTTGTTGCCCGACCCGGGAATCGAAACCGGAACCTCGTGAAGTCAAGCTCAACACCCGGACCGATTGACCACAGAGGCGACAACTACCTTAACTGAACTTTTGATACCAAAAATCTAAAACCCTACCTTTTAAAAATCTATTCGGGTATCACTAAAGATAGTATTCATCATCATAAACACACATACCTACACGTGTAGGCTATTGTTATAATATACCTTACGACTAATTATCAAACCTTTTACGTTTTTCGTAATTATATAAGTTTGATGAAATTGCCTTTAACTGGTTATACAGCGTTGCAAACACACACATTATTCAAGATTATTATTCCATTATATTGTTACACAACAACAGTAACAATATATAACAACAGTAACAATATGTTAGATTATTATATATTTCCATATTATAGACAGTAGGCACCAAAGATGTTGGGTTGAATGTTGCTACCCTGAGGCTCATTTTTAAAAGAAAACGCAGTAGTGAAAGCGAACGTTTGCATAAACCCTTATCGGTTCCAATTTACATAACAATTATATTTTAATTATAATTAAGGGTGGCCTTACTCTGACATTCGTGTCAAGGTCCCTATAGTTGTGAACTAATATAACATTTTAATATTCCCTGGCTCATTCTAATAAAGGCTATTATAATATGTAGATAGACATCTTGTATTTATTTAATTGAATGGAAAAAATACCTTCGTAACATTGTTTGAAAGGTGAAAGTAGTTTGAAAAATAAGTAAATAATGTAATTAGTAAATCCAAATCTTAAAGACAGTACTGGTATTATTGCATAGCTCAATTGGTAAAGCATCGGCAACGTAAGACAAAAGTTGCAAGATTTTTTTTTAATTTTTTAAACTTTTTTTGTAATTGAGGGTATATAAGCCAAATACGGGATCAATTCCAAATTTGAAATGTACATAGTACATACTTACGAGTGTGCAAGGCAAACTTCACTTATATTTAAAGTGAAAATGACACTTCACTTATATTTAAAGTGAAAATGACACTTCACTTATATTTAAAGTGAAAAGACAACTGGGTAAGTATGACAAAACGAACAATTCGATATCAAAAGTTGTATACTGGTTCAATGTAAATAATTTTTTTTAATGAAAAAAAAAACTAATTGTATTAAATTTTCAATGCCAAATGTGAGGCAAGTAGATACCAACGTACAACTTAATGGGAACAAGTTGGACCTCATAGATTCTACTACGTTTTTAGGAATAACAATTGATAAGAAATTGCAATGGGGCCCACACATTGATAAACTTGCAATTAGATTAAGCTCAGCAGCGTAAATGAGACAATTAACTGATGTTGAAAGCGCTAGGATGGTTTATTTTAGTTATTTTCACAGCATCATGTCGTATGGAATTCTTCTCTGGGGGAGTTCTGCCGAAGTCAATACTATATTTATTTTACAAAAGAGAGCCATAAGGGCAATTTATAACCTAGGCCCAAGAGTTTCCCTGATAGAAAAATTCAAATAAATCAAAATTCTAACTTTAGCATCCCAGTATATCTTTGAAAATTTAATGTATGTTCACAGAAATTCAAGTTCATTTATAAGAAATTGTGATATACACTGTGTCAAGTATATATACAATATACAATATATAATATATAATATATCAATATACAATACACTTGTATTGACAAGGAATAAAAATAATCTTGCTGTGCATGTGTCTCGTCTCCACAGAGTAAGCCATTCTTTCATGGGCCTTTGTATACAGTTCTACAATAAACTTCCCAATTATATGAAAGAACTTCCAATTAATAAATTTAAGAAATGTGTTAAATGTAAATTAATTCAAAAGGGTTATTATAACATTGCTGAATATTTAGCAGATAAGACAGCTTGGGATTAATTGCTCCTCATGCCAATCTCTTATAATATATAATGTATCATTACATAAATTATTGTAAATATATTGTAAAGTAAGAAAAAAAAGACAAGCCCGTTGAGTTTCTTGCCGGATCTTCTCAGTGTGCGGCCGCGTTCCGATCCGGTGGTAGATTTATTATTATATAGACCCGTCACAAGTGCCTCTTGTAGGTTTATGTGAAATAAAGATGATTTATTATTATTATTGAAACAAACAGACGGATCGATAGTAAAAAATATGCGTCGCCAATAAAATAAATAAAAAATATACCTAGTAAATTATAATAATTGATAATGTTTATGATTCGTGAAATTGGACCTATAAAAATAATATATACATTTTAACATATATAATATACTCGTATCACTTCCTATAGCAATACAAATGAAAACATATCTGCTCTTAACTAAAAACAGATGTCGCTGTAGTATATTAAATCACGCAATCATTAAAATTTTTATGTTTGGTATTGAATGTTGAGTGTTAAGTACAATTCGTGCCTCAATCTATTGAGTAAGGAAATTATTGGGCCTTGGTAACGCTCGGCTATGTCCTTCGGGGCGATCGTATTTTTGTTGGGTACAGGTCGTCCCCTTGAGGCGCAAACCTACTTTGTTCGTGCATCGGGTGAAGCGATCTGCCCTTGTTAGGTATGAGACTGTCGTTCCAGTGACAAGAAAAGAAAGTAACTTAAAAAAAATATCGTTACATGATCATGCCTGTCACCATCAGTCTCAGGCCTCAGCACAATACATGTTACCTACGTTATAAATTCCTTTTTAAGGTATCTAGTTAATATAATTAAGCAAACGATTCAGGAGTCACACTCGTCTTTCAAGTAACACAATGCCATTTAGCCGAAAAAAATTAGCTTTTAAAAAGGAGGATATTCTCAATTCGTCTAAATATTTTTCTTATTTTGTATTTTCCCTCATACTTGAACAGGCTTAGGACTGTCAAGTTACAAATGCAGCATATATATATATATATATATAGTTGTGTGCTTGTGGTTGACATTTTTTTTAAACTACTACCAGCGATCCGGCGAAAGAAACTCAGCCCGCTTGTCTTTTTTCAATTACTTAGTCATTTTTTCATTACCAAGTCGTGATTTAATAATTCTGTTTTTTGTATAATTAATTGTCTTTGGTGGTCACATATAAATTCAGATGGTTTATGAGTAATATAATACATCTTTGATCGACTCCAAATAGATTATAAATTCCGCGGCATGTTATTTTGAAATCATCTCGGAACCATTATCTACCTTTCACAAACGAAATAGTTCTAAAATTAGAGTCGGGTTTTTTGCAGTTTCACTGGACTTAAATCGAGAGAAGTATCAATCAAGTGTCTGTTGAAATATTTATGGGACCATCTCGGAATTATGACCTATCTTATGAAAAACAATCATGAAAATTTGTTCGTTATTAACCGACTAATCATATAAGGAACATGCAAAAAAAACGTAAAAGCATAAATACAGTCGAATTGTTAACCCTCTTTTTTGAGAGTAGTAGGATGAAATCTACCTACGCGAAAAGCTTTAACCTTTCATAACGATTGCTGCTGGCTACCACCACTATTTGCTATTCGACCTCCGACTTAAAAAGGCGAAACCGAAGGTATGAAAAATATCGAAGGTTCCAATTTATCGATACCGGAGTCAAAGCTTTGTAACATCCCTAATACAAATAGTACTAATTAAGAATCATAAATATTTAAAATCATTCATTCGGTCAATTTAGAATAATATCCACATTTTATTTATTTAACTGAAACGTTCAGTTAAGTAACATTCAAGAGGGTGTAACATAAACAAAGAGGTATAATCACTAAATTGTCTATTCATTTATATTCATTAAAAGGGTATTTTATCATGAAAAACATACATCCTACATAAACAAAGCTTTCTTCTTTAAAATATTAATATGTAACTTTTTGAGTTAGCACTCAGCTTGTTGCACATGGGTCTACAGATGGTAAGAGACAACCGTGGCCTAGACACCATAGATGTTACAGATGCGTCGCTGTCATGCGATCGGGATGATGCCCTATTGTGCAAGTCTTTCCGGCTACCCTATCCTCTGGACCAAAGCATGACAGAGTCATTATGATGGTAGGAATAGGTAGTCAGTAGATCTCTACTCAGGCAAATTTCGGCACAGCTCTCTATCACCTGTGGTTTTGTCGGTACTGATCTATATTTAAACCAGTATTTAAGCTCTTTCGAGCTGCCTAGCAGAGAGGAAGATGGTGTATTCTACTCGGGACCAATCTTTACTGACATATTATTAATACCATATCTATTTTATACTAAACGGCCCGGCGTACTTGGTTCACTTTGCAATGGAGACTCTCTGTCTAACCTGTTAAACGGACTTAGCGTGAATATATGTATGTATATGTAAGAAGACCTGTTCTAATGTTTCTTAACAATCTATATTTCAAGTTATTGGTCACTTTATAACCGAGTGTTATGTCTGTAATATCTAAACAACAAAACTTGTATCTTAAAACAAATTACGGAACAATCTGAAAACCACATACTATAAAACAAAAAAACAATGAATGGAATAGGTCTTCGCTTTAATGGTTAATAGCCCAATTTGCATTGTGACTTTTATATCTCTTCCACGGGAACTTCTTTAAAAAAATATCCTATTACCTTCCTCAGCACATAGAGTACCCACCTGCTAAGTTTAATTGCGATCGATTCGGTATATTCTACATGAATCGCTGTCGAGATATAGACAGATAGACAAAAAAACGACGGGTTGCACTCCGTGAGTGCAGGCAGAAGTGACAACTTGAATATTAACGTTGTGCATTTTTGATATTTTGGAATGGTTAGGGAATAATTATTTTGATTATCAGAATGAAAGTACTATCATTTTTGTGGTACAATATTCATTTATTGCGCTATGATACACAAACATGGCAACACGAACATACGCGCAAGCGCCCTGCGCCGTCTTATTTGCGAAAGCGCCCTGCGCTTTCTTACGAATATTCGAGGTCACGTGGTCTGACGCCAGTTTAGAAGTTTTCGTATTCCAAAAAAAGTGCGCTTCGCCGCCAAAGAAGTTTTCACTTCAAAAAATCTAAAAATGCAAAAAATGTGTTTTACTGCTCCATTTCAGTTGCCTGCATCTATCTATTTTTAATAGATTTTATATACAGCATTCATCTTCTACAGTTGTGTTATAAGTATACGTAGATTGTTCGGAGCTACGGTAGGTACCGTCTGTGTATGAAAGCGACTCGCGTTTGGTTGGTTTTATTATTCTAGTATTTGTTATAATAATAAGACAAAAACACGGAAGTAATATTTTCCAATTAAAAACGAAATTACAACACCTCAGCACTGCCATTAAGAAAAGGGCCACCATTATGGTCCGAGGAAGGGCGGCTTTTAATAGCTAACAATGTGTTTGTGAGGGTCTGCATGATGAAATTATATGCCTCGATATAATTGTATATTTTTCCCGGGACTTCCCAGCTATGCAAAACTATTAGTTTAAGAACTGACTACAAAAAAAATTACATATTCTTAATTTAAAAAAAAAACTGTTTTCACGCCCGAGTCCCTGAAGAGGTAGGCAGATGTACAACCCAGGTACCCAAATAGATGGACCGACTAACCGCAAACACAATGTGATAGACGGCAAGCCTATCGCCTACTCAGCGCGTATCCAATTCTAGGCAAATTGTCTTTCAATTAGAAAACTGGAAAAAATACCGACCCGTGCATATTATGTTGTCAAGTCTAACATCAAACCACTAGACCACAGAGGCCATTCTCTATAATTAGTGGACTTTGTTCTTTTTTATCGCAACTTGGTTGCATGGATGCGCGAGTTGGGTATGTCAGAGAACGCATAAGAGTAGAATAAATGCGGTCGAAATGAGGAACTACGGAATATTTATGATGTAACGCTCACTGACCGCACTCGTAACAGTGAGATCCGAGAAAGAGTGGGATTGAAAGAAAGTGTTGGTGGTAAAATCAGAAAAAGCATGCTCCGTTGGTTCGGACATATTGATGTCATTTAAATTTGAGCAATTTGCTGCTTGCTAACGATTTTTTTTTATATACCTAAATTTAAATACTTCAAAAATAAAAACAGTTAAATTGAAAACGTCTTAACAATAAATATAGATTAATGTAGGAATAAAGTTCAGTTGATATTTTAGTGTGCGTCACATTGTAATAAAGACTATAATATCAGGTTAAACCTTGGAGTAACTTTATACATGTTTATTAAAAAGATGGATACCATCTTAATAACAAACTGATTTATAAATCTTCACGCCCATATCCCTGAAGAGGTAGGCAGAGGTACAACCAAGGCACCCACGACTAGCCGAAGACACTAAGTCCCACAATGTGATAGGTGGCAAGCCTATCGCCAACCGGGCACATTTCCAATCCCGACCAACATTTTTTTTTTAAATTAGAAAATTGGAAAAATCCAATTTTATTTTTGTTGGCCGACCCGGGATTCGAACCCGGGACCACATGCAATCAAGTCCAACACCCGGACCGCTAGACCACAGAGGCGATAACCTTTTGGTGAGATATTATAAATGGCGTAAAGTACTCAAAGGCTCAACCTGATAATATAGTCTTTATTACAATGTGATGCAGATAGTAACAGCAATCTAACTTAATGCTTACCTTAGTCTTTGTTTATTAAAAAGACAGTAGAAGTTAAACTTCATGCCATAAGCTTCCATTAGCTCGATACGTGGCAGTAGTCTAGTCAGGTTGTAAAGCCTGGCAAAGACTTGCCTGGACTGATAGTTCCGCAACCCTTACCTACAGCTGTAGTGTGTCACTTTGTTTCGACACTGAGACAATATGTATACTTATTCAAGTATACCTGAGGTCGGCAACGCACCATAAACTGTGTTGTCTATAGATAATGTTCATTTTTGCCACGAGAAAATTTATCTATTTGTTTTTAAAGTAAAATTTCTTTATCACCGTATAAGAGATATTTGCCGTCGTATTTCTCTGTTATTTTCATTGACCTCTAGTTAGGCTCCACAATAAAACCACTGTATGTTATCGATGAATTTCAGTATGAGTTCTTCGGTTTTTTTTTATTTTATTGTTCTTCAATGCTAGACTGGAAAAAAATACGAATTTCTTGATGATACGAGACAAAACCTATAGTAGGGGAGCCCGCGATGCGAATTGTGTAGTAACTCCAGCGTTATTGGGACCCATTGCACTTTGTCGATTAAATAGTGGAGAGTAAAAAAGGTCATGTAAGGTTTTTCTTTTTAGCGGTACGTTAAGTATCTAGAAGCTAAAATAGCAATTTCAGTCACTTGATCATAGTCAAACTTATCAGATATTGATAATATATATGCCTAATGTGTCTCCGATGACAGAAAGATGTCAATCAGACAGACTGCTGTAATGGACAATTAACACATATAACTTGGTTTTTGAAAGTTTCTGAAACTCCTACTCCCGTACATCTAGTCCAAATCGTCAGAAAATTCAAACATGGACTTATTGGCATACAATAAGCTCGCCGTACTTTAATATATTTTCAAGCCAAAAAAAAATTAGACAGACAACCCTACATGCGCTTTATGTAGAGATTTGATACATAATGGAGGTGTTTAACAATGGTACAGGGTATCTCCCATATCTTAATCTGACGCACCTGAGTTAGTCCAAAAATCCCCTCTTGGGCTCCCCTACTACTAGGTGAGGTTGCTGACACCAAAGATG
>NJDC01004027.1:49415-77601 GCA_002245475.1 Calephelis virginiensis
TTAAATGCGTCTCCTTAATGTGTTGGTATGGTTGTTCTGGAATGGCACTCTGTTTTTTTTTAAGATACAAACAAGCAGATGGATTTTTTGATGGTAAAAAATTCACGTCGCCTAGAGATGCCAAGGGTAGTAATGGTGCATTGCCAACCTGAGGCCCAGCTAGTGACATATACAAACGCATATAATTTGCATAATTTAGGATTAGTTCAATTTATTTTATTTGTCCAGATACCTTATTATCACAATACTGGTCACGGTCATGTTTATGTAGGGCGGGACAGGATAGCAAGGAAATTATTAACGTAATAGTATCCACATTTATCAACGATAATCGCCTCTGTGGTCTAGCGGTCCGGGTGTTGGACTTGACTGCAACAGGTCCCGGGTTCGAATCCCGGGTCGGCCAACAAAAAGAAAATTGGATTTTTCCAATTTTCTAATAAAAAAAAGTTGGTTGGGATTGGAATTGTGCCCGGTTGGCGATAGGCTTGCCACCTATCACATTGTGGGACTTAGTATCTTCGGCTAGTCGTGGGTGCCTTGGTTGTACCTCTGCCTACCTCTTCGGGGATATGGGCGTGAAGATACGTTTTATCAACGATTGTAGTGCACGTTATGTTGCTAGTGATATGAGCTTACATTATTTAAAATATTATTTAATTTAAAGTATAAGTAAAATATTATTTATGCAATTTACTTAGAAACACTTGTACTTTCCACAATATATTTTATTATTTTTATGGTTTAGGCAACCTGTTTCGCTATACAAGCATCATCAGGGCTATATAACGACGAGCGAAACCGGTTGGCTAAACCATAAAAATAAAAAATAATAAAATATATTGTGGAAAGTACAGTGTTTCTAAGTAAATTGCATCAAGAATGGAATTCCACCAAGCACCGACGATAAGAAGTATAGAAAATATTATTTAATTTATCTTATTAAAGTAGGATAAATGCGGTCCAAATGAGAGCGCTCATCCATTCGTAACAGTGAGTTCCGAGAAAGAGTGGGATTGAAAGAAAGTGTTGGTGTTAAAATGCGAAAGGGCATGCTCCGCTGGTTCGGTCATGTGGAAAGAATGACAGATGAAAGATTGACAAAGCAGATATACATTGCGAATGTGGATGGATGTAGGTACCAGGGGAGACCAAAGTTGACGTTCCACGATCAGATCACTCGGATATTATCCAAAGGTGGTTTGGTGGTTGGATAGTATCTTGTATGAAAAGGGTAATGAATGTGAAGGAAGCCATATATGTTTGTCAAGATCGTGAGGTCTGGCACTCGATATTCTCTGCCTACCCATAAAGGAATTGGCCTGAAGATATGTATCTATATATTTAATTTAAATACTAATAATACATAGCTATATATAATTTTGTTGTTATCACTAGTCGTCTGCTAGCTATCGTCGCCATTGCGTTTAACAAATTCTTTCGAAAGTTTTTTATACATTTGCAAATATCTCGTGTGATAATTTTATAAAGTTTTAATAGTTTGTTTTCATACATTAATTTCAATCTTCAGTTGTCAGCACATAATTACCGTTTTGGTTTCTTGCTTTATGGTCCAAAATAACTAACAATCAAGTGGCTCTGCTGGTGGTAAGTGGCTCTTCATATTATTAAAAATAATTTAAACGAAAAACCGACTACAACTATGTCATTAGAGGTTTTTTGGCGCCATCGAGAGAAAAGATGGTCGAAGTTTTTTCATAATTATTGAATTTCGTGTTAATATTGAGTGAAATTAGTCAATTTTGGTGGCATTTTGTACAATTTTGTTCAGCGAAAATGCGCAAATGAAATAATCATGAAGAAATTAGCGTATCGTATATTTCCTCGTTGCCGCCAAAACTCATTACATGAGCTTGTGTAAAAAGACCACTGTTTTACCCAAGAGCCTGACATATGCGACTTATGACTGATGACTGATTATAATTGATATAAAATTCGATGCAAAATTCTACTTGACTAATGGCAAAATACTAACGAGATTGCCAAAACCTAAAGAAAGAAAGAACTATGTCATTAGATACGAAGTCGCGATTTGATATTTTTTTAGAAAGATGAATCATGATTCCGTGGTGGTCCCATATTAATTTTATCATGATCTGTCTAGCGGTTTTTGAGTAATACTCATACAATAGCGCATTATTTTTTTGCTCATGTTGATGACCACATCATTAATGAAGATCGTTTAGCTATTGACCGAGTAATAGGATTAGAAACATACCTCCTCCTTTTTGGAGTCGGCTAAAAATACTTTTTGAATGACATTTCTGTTGACGCCAGCCACAATATAATTAAAAACATTTAAAGTATTTTCATTAGCCATGCTATTAATCAACAAATATGAAATCTCGGAGGCGACGGGTCGGCGACGGGTCGGCCCATTGCAGGTGGTAATTCAATTCCAGCGACACACGGGTTGGCTGCGGTCCAAAACCTACGCCGACGCCATTAATTGTAATAATAAAATTAAGTCCATATTGCAAGAGGATATCGTGATTATATGACACTTAGTCTCGTTATTTCATGGTTTCTTTCTATTTGACGTTTAATTTATTCAAGAGGGTACGTCAGATAAGTCTGCACGTGTATGTAGTATCTCTGAGTAGTCTGGGTCTGCAAGTGGCAAAAATTGTAATTATTTTGACGTTCATCGAATGTTACAAGATACACATAAAATGTCGTACAAATACGGTACTTTCAAATAACTCGCTGTACGCAAAGGTTCTACTACAATTAGACGTTATTACAAATTCTAACCATATTAAGGTACTTCCTTAAATCGTAAATGAAAATGAAAAACTAAATGTAAGTAAATGTGAAAGCTTGTCTATTACGATCGTCTCTGTGATCTAGCTGTGCAGGTGGACTTGACTGCATGAGGTCCTGGGTTAGGCGCCGAGCAACAAAGAAAAAATTTGGTTTTTCCAATTTTCTAATAACTATTTTTTTTGTAATAAAAAAAATGTTGATCGGGATTGGATATGTGCCCGGTTGGCGATGGGCTTCCCACCTATCACATTGTGGTACTTAGTGTCTTAGGCTAGTCGTGGGTGCCCTGGTTGAGCCTCTGCCTCTAGGTTAGGCTTTTTTCATCTATTATAATGTCCTAAAATTTGATTTAAATAAGCTTAAAATTTGGAGATAAAACAAACGCTATTTAAAAAGAGACCTCTATCTACAAGGTACGGAAACTTGGACGAAAAATAAAGTAAATTCATCTTTGTTATACAATAGGATTTAGAGAAATAGTTAAATCACACTTTAATTTATTAACTTTTAACTAATTCACAAACTATTATTAACAGTCACGAGGAACTAAATTTTTGGCGATTAATAAAACTCTTGTTACATTATTTAATTATTGGTATTTGTAATTAATAGTTACGTTTGATTGCTCATTACAAACGGAAGATTGTATATTTTCATTTTCCCTAATTATTGGATCCAAGTTGCTTTTACAGCACGCCCTAAAGATACAAATTACAGTATTATAAGTTTGTAAATTATTATTTAAAATTTACTTATAATGGAACACAGCTCAGCGTCGGTAATCGAAGGCGTGAACTCTATTAATGTCTTAAGCTCAAAATATTTTTTTATGATATTAAAAGGCCAACAAGTAGACGGATTTCTTGATGGTAAGAAATTCTCGCCGTGCGTTGCCAACCTGGGGCCGGAATGTTAGGCCTCGAGCAAAAGTAAGTATACCGGCTACCTTACCCTCCGAACCGAAATACGTCAACGGCAAGCACTGGCGCTATAGCGACAGCAATAGGTAAGGTAGGGAAGCAGTCCGGGCGAGTTGCTGCAAAACTCGACCATATAGCAGAAAGTGTTACGTTGTTAATGACGGTTAGTCTAAGTTCGACTTTTACTAACTGCCTGGCAGGAAGGCAGATGGACTATTATGCAAAGGATCCCGGAACAACACGGGGAAAATATAAATTTTAAAGAAAGAAAAAGCACAAGCACAGGGCAAGTGCTAAAATAAAAATACGTTGCGAGAAACGAAAGTTATGGCCATTCTAAAATGTAAATTTCATCTGTAATGATGAACTCATTTGGTAGGTACTCAGAATTGTGTATCTATAGGACATAACTACCCGCGTTAACAGGTTAGAAAGGAATTAAAAATTTCGCCACGGGACTTGAATCCTCAGTAGCTCAATTGGTTAGAGCATTCGTCGGCTTGAGACGAAAGGTTACAGGTTCAAATCCTGTCTGGGGCGAAATTTTTTCTTTCTTTAAAGGTCTAAAAACGGTGTTTTTACTGGTCTCAAGTGTTATATTTTTACAAAAGGACGTTCAGCGTATTATAGTTACGCCATAAAACTTTTTAGGTTACCTTGCTAGTGATTTTTAGAAAATGGTGAAATCGATGAATTTTGTTTAAAATGTCCGTAAACGGTCATACAAAAATGCCAAATGAAGATATGAATGTGATTTATAACAGATTTCCTAATCTGCTCCTACTGTTTTCTTGCATTTGCATCAGACACAAAAAAACTATTGATAAAATGTTAGAAAAATTAAGAATTAAATTGTTAAAAAACAATTTCTGTTTTACTTGTTATTTTCTTAGCATGACATAATTGCCTTATTTGATAATTGCCCCTAAAATTTCTACTTATTGTAATGTTATTGTACCCTTCGCATTTATAAGTATTTTTTGTAAGTTGAATAAACGATATTGTGTTTTCTAAATTTTAGTGGCAATTTGTTTTTTTTTATCAAGAAATTAAAAAGTATTTAAATATAAAAATAATCCCGTTCCTAGTAGTTTTCGTTATACCTACGGGACGCCAAAGTCTTGTAGCTGTGTAAGGCTATGGTTGCATTTATTGTATATGTAGTTACAATTCTTCTCTGTGAGTAATATTGTTCTGTATTGTGCAGTATCGGAATGATACTGCGCACAATAAATCAATATGACACATACTAACAAATGACGGTAGATTTTAAAAAGATGTCATAGCTCCATGTAGGTTAGGCCACGAACTTTTGGATTGACCCTCGTAGAACTACATACAACTTAAAAAGAAAATGTTATTCAGAGACTTTATTATTTTGTCGTATGTATTTATGTAAGTATATTTATTTAACTAAAACTTTTATATATATATTTTTATATATATAAAAATTACTTTTTATGATTATATTCTGCTCTTGCGCTAGTGCCCGACATTGTAACTTAAGCGGATTTTTTTAACATAGTCGTAGTTAGCGTCATAGTCGTCAAACAAAGAAAACAAGCAGATTCGTCAAGACGAATTGAAAACACCAACAGACTTATGTCTTCCGCAAATGTTAAAATACTTTACTACTCTCTTTTGGTCCGGGCTGATTTGCAGCTCGTTAAAGGTGAGCATCGGCTTACCATCCATCACTAACACTGTGACATCTAACTAAGTGCTAAAGTTTCGGAGCGACTCATCCGGATTGGTACCATCGCCTTAAATATTCCTGCCGCCATAACGCCAGCACTTTGACGTGCTTGATTTTGGAGGATAAGGCACCCGGTACACTTACTTTTGCTTGAGGCCTAACATCCCGGCCTTAGACTAGCAACGTAGCATTACCACTTTTGGTTTCTCTAGATGAATTTGTTACCATCAGGAAATCCGTATGCTTGTTTGCCTTCTAAATGATTAAAATATTCATAAAAAAATATTTAGGTATAAACGCCAGTTTCGTGGCCATACGCACAGAAAAACACCTCTAACGTTAATTACTTCACCTAATGACGGAGCCAGCTGGATTTGTTCAAATTATAAAACCTCACTGTGTCTGTTTTCAAGATTTTTGTCCAAAACGTTGAAGTGCTTTAAGGAATTCCATTTTCAAATCCAAAAATTAAAAGTAGAATCCTATTAATATTATAAATGCGAAAATTTGTATGTATGTATGGATGGATGTTTGTTGCTCTTTCACGCTTGAATGGCTGAACGGATTTGTCTGCAATTTGAAACAGAGATAGATTGTAACCTGGATGAACACAAAAACTACTTTTAATGCTGTTTGCACAACGGATTCCTGTGAAAACGCAGGCAGCAGCTAGTATAAATAAAATGTTGACGTGGTCAATGCTCTTCATTATCGTGTTCCGATCGACCGTTGTTTAATGACAATGTATTGAACCATAATTACTAGCTTTTTAACTTGCAACTTTAAAAGTTCGGGGGGGAATCTTGGAATTGAATTTCATCTGCTTCCCGGTTGTCGGTAGCGTTGAAATTTTGCAGACATAAGTAAATCGGATGGCAATGCAAAATTATTACAATACTAGCTGCTACCTGCGGCTTCGCCCGCGTTTTCACAGAAACCCGGTGTGCGATCGGGATTTAAAATAGCCTATATGTTAATCCAGGTCACAATCTATCTGTCTTCCAAATTTCAGACAAATCCGTTTAGCCATTCGGTCGTGAAAGAGTAACAAACATCCATACATACATACATACATACAAATTTTCGCATTGATAATATTAATAGGATGGCGCCAATCTGATGAGCAAAGTGGAAGTTGGTCATGGGAACTCATAAAATCCCAAAATTATCTTATTGTTAATCCAAATAAAACTCTTTAATTTGCAATTTTCTGCCAAAAAATGTATACGTATTATGGCAAAACAAAACAGGAAAAACAGTGCGCTACGAATGAGTTGGACTTACCGGAAGCCAAAGAACCCCAAAAATATCCAGATTTAAGCACGGATTTCCGTAACGTAACGCCTTCTTCTATCAATTTATTTTCGGACTTTTATGAAATATCTTTTAAAAACTACTGCTGGAAATAGACTCTCACTATGTTACACAACAACTAATCTCATTAATATTTTATGATAATCCATAACATTTATGCTCTCCAATGTCATGTTCTGGTTGAGAAGTCGGAGAAACTATGAATTGTAATTTGGATAATTTCCAAAATCGTGTTGAATGGTCAATCAGACTTTTTTTGAGTTCAACAACAAGTTGGTCGGTTTGGTACCAGCCCTTTATCGTTTCCTATCACTGTAAAGTAAGGGCAAGAGATTGTCATGTTCCGGTTTAGTTTATTTCAAGAGGCTAGCTGGTAAAATATTTAGACTAGAATAAACTTAATATTTTTACCTTATTTTGACAGCTTTCTTACCATAACATGTTCGTCTGCTTCTATTTTTGGTATCACAATAATAAGGAAACTTGAAAAATACTAATTAGTCTACCCAACTAACATAAACTAAACTAAGTTTTTGAAGTCTCTCGAAAACTTCAATCAGCACTTTATTCCGTTAACCACATAAACCATAACTGCACTCTGTAAAGGTTTCAACAACTTAATATGTTGCCGCTTTGATCTGCGACAGAGACCACATGAAAGGGTCATAAAAGCCATGCATCTAAAGGGTTTTGTGTAAACTTTTACGATGTTTGATGGAAATAGGGGGTCATCAAGCAGATGGCCGTTCGGTAAGAAATATCTGTCGCATATTGACCAATCGTGGTTATGTTTTGTAAGACGTCAGGCGTCCGGATAAAGACGGACATGTTTAGACTTTTTGATTACCTGTCCGGTTAAAGTTAACGGTGGGCGGCCTATCCGGTTTTTGGTAGGTTTTTTATTTAGGAGCGGATCAAGAATATAAGATTTATTTAGATTCATATGCTGTTCATCATGCTGTTAAAGCAGGGTTTTTTTGTATGTTGTGTTTTTTTGTAATTTTTAATGTTTGTGTGATTTATAATTGTGTGATCGTGTATTACTGTGTGTGCGAGTTAAATGTATATCATTTTAATTTGATGTATTTTAAGTGTAACGAAAGATGAACCTACGAAATAATGACGACGAATTGAATTGAATTAATAATTAAGTACTAAGACTGATTTGCATTCGATTTTGTTTACATTTAATGAGGATTTAAAAAGATTAATAGTAAATAACTAAGAAGCTACGTTTTACAAACATTTTTTTACAAGACATAAAATCGTTAAGAATGCAAATGTTAGGTCAAACCTGCAGGTCTGCCCGCTCATTAGTTATGGCGACCAGGCTACCCTTGTTGTATATATTATATGCTGACAACAAACAAGTAGGTAAATTACTCTTTTACAAGCGAATTATTTCCTATTAACATGGTTTTGTTTTTACCTAAATTGATTTGGACGAAATTTAGGGCGCGTCACACTTGTAGTTTGAAACCTTGAGAAAATAAAAAGCTGCTTCTTTTTCTAATCGCTCATTGGAGCCCCATAATCACCTTAATTTACATATAAACTTTTGCGTTTAGACATTTAGTCTGACAATTTTATTATTCGGATTTAAGCTGGCTGTTTAATAACTGCGCTACGATGAAAAAGAAGTGCTTAATTTTTCAGTGATATAGCTATGTGATTTAAGTTTGAAATATAAAATAGAGTAGTGAAACTGCTAAAAACAGTCTTCAATTTCAAAAAGTACCTTAGTCATCTATGAACACAAGAAATTAGTATTTTCCTCGCTTTCCTTGGGATTCGGAAAACATTTTTTTAAAATCGGTTTAGATGTTACGAGGAAATTGATTAACATACATTAAAAGTTATAAGAGCCAAACGTAAATATAAACTTTAAAACGGTTAAAAAAATTTAAATAAAGTAACAGTCAACTTTCACTAAAATCAAATCAGTAGAAGTCAAAAAATTAATGAATGTGGAAATCCTATATCCTATTAATATTATAAATGCGAAATTATATTATTAATGCGATTAATTATAATTCATTCGATTAATAATATAATTAAAATAATATTATAAATGCGAATGACTGTTTGTTTGTTACTCCTTCAAGCAAAAACTGCTTAACGGGCTTAGTCATGTTTGGTACACACATAGAGGGTAACTTGAATTAACACATAGGATAGTTTTTATCCCGAAACAATGTTCCTGTGGGACCAGATAGTGCGGACAACAGCTAGTGATGAATAAACTACTAAGAAGTCTGATTTATAGCACTGGATTTTCCCAAATAAAACATATCGGTGCAGCGAAGTTAATATTAACTTTAAAATAAGTTAAATTCCAGCAGAAGTTGTCTTTATTCTGTAAAACAATGAGAAAGTTCCGTCTCGAGCAGTTCCAATCCGATTAGGCATTGTCTCTGCCAGTTGTCTCCCAATAGCCTTTCTTTTGTCCAACTCAAAGATTAACTTCTGTGCGGTATCTTTGTTAGAAATTACTTGCTTCGTAGATTATACTTAAATGAAATCTAACACCATACACTATTTTCCTGCTTTTTTCACGATTTTAACGATTATTTTGATAGAATAGACATTTTACGAGTAATTTTAACGTTTTTTAAAAATATATTGAAAACAGGAGTTACAAAAGAAATGTAAAACAAACATTGTGTGGTGTTAGGCTGGGGTATCCAGGAACGGATTTTATTTTACGATTTTTGTGGTTTGTTATCAAAAAAATAACTAAGAGATTTATTTTATGAAAAAAATTATCTTCACGCCCATATCCCCGAAGAGGTAGGCAGAGGCATAAACAGTGCACACACGACTAGCCGAAGACATTAAGTCCCACAGTGTGGCAGCTGGCAAGCCTATCGCTAGCCGTACACATATCCACCAATTCTGGACAACGTTAATTTTATTAGAAAATTGAAAATATGCATTTTCGAATTTATTTTGTTGCCCGACCCGGGGTTCACCCGGGACCTCTAGAAGTAAAGTCCGACGCCAGACCACTAGAAGACAGATGCGATTATATGAAGATTTAATAAAACTAGTGGTCGCCCATTGGTCGAAATTCGACCATAATACATTTTAATTTCATTTTGATAAGAACGCCATCTTTATTTATCAAGACCAACTACTTTGTTTCCAAACTTTATATTATTTGTGCGCCATCTGTGATCTTTTATCGTCATCATCAATATATTTATTTGTGTCAAATGCATGGTAGTGTGTAATGTTTTATTTTTTGATTTAATGCACTTTATAAGTATTATTATCTAAAAAATTAGCGTTCTGCACTTCTCCTACACATAAACTATAAATGTGCCAAGTTTCATACTTCTCCGTCCACGCGATTTTCGTAAAAAGGAGTCCAAACTTTTTGCCTCCCGTATTAATATTGTGATATTTCGGAATGACAACCTAATATTCATTTCTCAGTTGGTATTTTTTAATTTTGGTTCTTTAAAGTTGGCTTTTTCGACGGTGCAAAACAAAAACACACTTCACTACATAGTACAAAACAAAGTCGCTTCCTCTGTCCCTATGTACCTTTATATGCTTAAATCTTTAAAACTGCGCAACGGATTTTGATGCGGTTTTTTAATAGATAAAGTGATTGAATAAGAAGGTTTATGTATATATTTCTTATAACCGTGCGAAGCCGGAACGGGCCGCTAGTTGATTATAAAACGTATAAGTATTATTTTTGCCAAAATAGGTCAGATAATTTTCAATAACTTAAATATGTCAGTGCACTGAAGTAAGTATCAACTCTGAAGTAAGTTAAATTCCAGCAGAAGTTGTCTATAAAACAATAACAAAGTTCCGTCTCAAGAGCAGGTCCAGACCGATTAGGCATTATCTCTTCCAATATCCTTCTACTAACTCAAAGATTAATTTCTGTATTTCTTTAAAAGACTATCTGGTTTAGCAAATGAAACTTTTTTTATGGTATTGGAAGGCAAACAAGCACACGCATTTCCTGGTGGTAAGAAATGCACGTTATAATAGTGCGTTGCCGATCTGAGGGATGTTAGACCTCGAGCAAAAGTAAATTTACCGGTTACCTTATCCTCCGAACCGGAACACGTCAACGTCAACGTTATGGCGGCAGGAATAGGTAAGGCGGTGGTACCAATCCAGGCGAGTCGCTGTGAAACTCTACGAAATCACGGTGTTAGTGACGGTTTTTTTTATGATATTGGATGGCAAACAAGCAGACGGATTTCCTGATGTTAAGAAATTCACGCCGCCTAGAGACACCAAAGGTGGTAATGGTGCGCTGCCAACCTGAAGCCGGGATGTTAGGCCTCGAGCAAAAGTATGTTTACCGGCTACCTTACCCTCCGAACCGGAACACGTCATGACGTTATGGCGGTAGGAATAGGTAAGGCGGTGATACCAATCCGGACGAGTCACTGCTAAACTCTACCACCTAGTAAGCCTATGCTCGCCTTTAACGAGCTGCCTGGCAGGAAGGCAGATGGTCTATTCTGTAGAGGAGCCCGGACGGACACGGGCCTTCTTACTTCTTCCTTCTTGTGTGCTTCCGTGCTTCTTTAAAACATTTTCTAGTTTCGTAAATCAATCTTAAATTAAGTGATTTCTAATCATAATTTTAAGTCGATTTACGTGACTATTTTGTAAACATATCATTATGCCTTAAAGGATAAAAAGATCTTGATGAATGTTTTTTTTTTATTTTAACTCATCTTCAGCTTCAGCAGCAAACCTTAAAATGCCTGAAGGGATTCCGACAATGACTTTGTATTTGTTTTTTAAAGTTTCTTTTTCAAGAGGCCACATGGTCGTTTGGTATTACTTGATGATGGTATTTTGTGGAAATCGAGCGAACTCTTAAAAAAAGTATTACTTTAAAAATACTATTTTGTAAATTTTTTTGTCAACTCAGGTAACCAGCATATCTGTTTGATTTTTTAATTCAATTACATACTAGTTAATACGTATAAAAAATAAATTGTTTTTATAGTTTTAATGCGCTAAAATAATTATTAAAAATAAATGAAAGATTTGAATGACATTTAATAACTTTTTATACAGTTATAAGCTCGAAACTCGACCCTAACTTCTGAAAAATTCCCTTTCCCTTGTCGTTATTTTAACCAACTTGAAAAAAGTAGAATATTAACTCTACTTCTTGTTAAGTATCTATATGCTAAAAAATAAATTTATTTCTATTTTTTTGTTTTTTGTTGTCAGGCGCGTATTTAAATTTTACATTGTTTTTTTATTGTTTCTTTATTCCAAAGTTAACGAATTATATGATGTGATATGGGTGTACGCACATAGAAATAATTAGATACACATCGATAATTTAAAACCGACTTCAAATTTGGCACATATGTGGTTTTCTCATGAATGCTAATGTACACCTGGATCAAATTATAATGGGACCACCGCGGGAGTATAGGCTTTCAATTAAAAAAACAATTTTGAAAATCCATCCACAAACACCGGAATAATCGAGTAACACACATACAAAAAAAAACACATACTGGTGGATTTGAGAACCTCCTCCTTTTTTCGTCGGTTGAAAATAAAGAATGAGCACTCAAACCCACGAAAAAACAGAACGTGCTTGCCTATATTTAATATAATTAGCCGTAATAACCTATCGGTTGGTACGTATTAGGTAACGGCCAATATTAATAATCAATCCTAATCCAAAACTCGCTCTCCAAGATTGATATTTTGATCCATTTTTATGTTATCGCTTGCCAATAATATATCTGTGCACAGGATAAATATGGGAATGAGGTATAGGATAGGCCTGCGGATACGCAGCTATCTAGATTGCTTGAAATCCATTAGATTGAGATACATTATTAACATTGGCCGTAAGGAAATAAGTTCGTGGCGTGTTTATATATCTTTTTTGTTCTGGAAAAAATGTTTTCTGTCTGCAAACTGTACAAGTATATATCCTATGGAGTATGGATTGTTTAATACCATATTGTTATGCCACAGTTATAAAAAAAACTCAAAGTCAATGATGACAAATTTGTACCTCAGGGGGAAAACAAATTTATCGTAATCTACTTTATGAGTAGTTTTTTATCTGAGGCTCAAATCCAAACTAATATTGTCAATATGAAAGTCTATTTACAACAGTAAACATAGGCTATTTTTTTCAATAATCAATACCCAAATGACTGTAATAGGGGATGAAAGTTTACAATAAACAATAACTAAGTATCGTTAGCTGACGATGTCGCGGGCAAACAGCTAGCATAACTAAACCTTAGTAAAAAATTAAACCTGTGTTAAAAATTTTGTGGCCAATTTTCTAAGGAAACAGAATACCTTGGTTTCAAAGAATGAATACTTTTTCAGAGTATATTGTCACGATACTACAGAATATGAAGGACACTATTTTCAACATTAGGATGGACAAAGACCAGATTAAGAGTTTCAAAATTGTTTCAACAACTTTGTCTTTATCAAAACATGTGGTATTTGGCAGAACAGCTCCTACTTTCCATGTTGACCACGGGCTGAGCATTCTGCTCGGCCCATAAAGATCGGTGAAGTTGCAAAAAATCGCGAGATTAGGAACAATTTAGTCATTAAAAAAAGTCCATGTTGATCCTGGTCCTCTGTGTAGAATAGACCATCTGCCGCCCTGCCTGGTAGTTCGTAACAGGATAACAAGACAAAATGGGTCATTATTAACTAGACCACAGTTGGGAGAGTGCTGTGCAGCAACTAAGCAATAGTTAGGATTCCACGGCCTTTCCCATTCCTGCCACTATAATGACAATGCCATCTTTTGATCCGGAGGGTAGAGTAGCCGATAAACTTGCGAAATTGGCCTAAGACCCCGGCCATAGGACAGCGATGCATGTGCAATGAGTATAAGCTGCGGTTATGTCTTACCATCAGGTCATCTGCGTGGTTGTTCGCTGTGTTTAGCCATAGTCACGGCCTTGACAAATTTGGTAGTGAGAAGGCAGTAAATATCCCCGTGTTGGCGCAGGCTCCTTTGCAGAATATACCATATGCCTTCCTGATAAACAGTTCGTAAAAGGTGAGCACAGGCTTACCGTCACTAACACCGTTACATCTGACTAGGTGGTACAATTTCACAGCTACTCGCCCGGATTGGTACCGCTGCCTTTTGGTTTGCCGTTGACGTGTTCCAGTTTGGAGGAAAAGGGTGCCTGTCAACTTACTTTTGCTAGAGGTCTAACATCCTGGAGTCAGGTTGGCAATGCACCATTACTACCTTTGGTGTCCCTAGTCGGTGTGAATCTTACCATTAGGAAATCCGTCTGCTTGTTTGACTTCTAATATCTTAAAAAAATAGCAACGGTGAATACCTACATAAGTGAATATTTTATTGTTTATTAACTACTTATTGATTGTTTAACTGCTACGAGTTTATTTCCACAAGATATTATAACGCTTATTACAGATAATGTTACGTACTATTTAATATGTAATATTTTTTATTTAAAATTAAAGATTTCGAATGTCCCACGGGCTACAGGCTCGAATTAAGGGCTTAACAAAATGGCCGCTTCGTGGCATTTTGAAATGCCGTCAGTAATTCGCGGGTTACAAATGCGTCTGTCTATTTAATTAACAAACACTAGAGTAAGTATCAGGAGCCAAAAACAGCCTCGTATTGTAATTTATATTAAACATAATAATTTAATTTAATAATTAAAAACCAACATCGATTTTTATAAATAATTCATCTACATACGTAGACAAAAGTCAAGTATATTTTTTCGATTGCTCTGGGAGTCCATCATCTGTTGCAAATGAAGTGGCATTGGGACCACCTCTAATTTATGGTCTGTCAAATACAATTTTTTTTAATCAGTTCAGAAATGACAAAGAAATCGTTATCATACATGAAACAAATATAGGAATTAAACATTTAGCCTTCTCCTTTTTCAGTCTAATATGAATGATTTTGTGTTTGATATAGTTTTGTTACAGGAAAGGTTTAGGGAACAAGCAGACAGAACTTTTGATCATACCGTCAAAGGGCCCGACAGTAATTGTAGTCTATGCAAATACACCACTATGTACCAATAAGTACATCGCCGTCCTATGGCCAGATGAAAGTCTTAGTAGACCAGCTGGTGCTAGCTACCCTAAAAACCGAATCATAAAAGTGCCATACATTGTCATTACGGCAAGAATAGGTAACGCCTTGAATCCCTATCTGAACAAGTTGTTGCAAAGCACTCTACCAGCTTTGGTCTTTTTTGAGATGACCCATTCAATCTAATTGGCATCTTAAGATTTTTCATTTGTAACAATGTGATACAGCCTATAATATCAATTTAATTCTGCTCCGACGTAAAAGGTGACTGTAAACACTGAAAAGTGCGTCAAAAGTTATCTTGAAAACTTAGTTTGTCAAGTTATCTAAAACAGTAATTAGTGTTTAATGTGGCTCAAACATAGCCTCTGTAAAGTGGTTTTGTCGTTAAGTACATGGAGTATCGGGTTTGATTGCCAGATCGCTCATCTTGATTAAAATGTGTTTGTTAAATTCTCTAACAAAAACAAACTTTACCTGGAATTGGGCGACGATAGACTTGCCATCTGTAACATTGTTGGACTAAATAGTATATTCGGCTAATCGTGGGTACCTTGATTGTACCTCTGGGTGCCACTTCGGAGGTAAAAGGGGTAAAGATGATGTTTGCGAAGATACCAACTATTGGTTTAAGGAAAATTCATCAGTTTTTAAAAGTACTAGCAGACCAAGAGTTTTATCTCAAATATAAATAGTGAAATCTTTTTGTTTTGAATGTTTTATTAACTTTAGTTATTTTTTCTGTCATAGGAACTTCCTCGTGGAAATAATAAATAATCAATCGCCTCTGAGGTTTAGCAGTCCGGTGTCGGACTTGACTTCTTAAGGTCCCAGATTCGACTCCTGGGTCGGACAACAAAAAAAAATAGAAAATGTGTAGGTACCTATTTTGAATTTTATAACAAAAATAAACTGTCTTTTGTCCTAATCCGCCTTTGCGTCAATCCATGTTGTGTCAATACTAATGTTATTCTTTATTGTTTATTATTTAACTTGAGCTGGACTCTTATGGTCAACTAACCTGCATTGTAACAACCTTTCTACATCAACTGTTTTCTCACAGGTTTTGCTGGAATAGTCCTCTCAAGGATCTAAGTAAGCCAATTTAAATAAGATATTTCACTAATACTGCATATTGTAATTTCAGTGTACATTAGCCGTCTTATTAAAAAAAATGGACTAAGGTCGGTGTAAAATTAAGTTGATATTATAGTCTGTATCACATTGTAATAAGGACTACAATCCAGGGTTAAACCTTGGAGTAATTTACGCCGCGTTTATTAATAAGACAGTAAGAGTAAATAAATAAATAAAAGTTAAATAAATAAAATTTTAACAGTAGCGTCAGATTCATAATCTAGCGATAGTTGATCGATGCTTACCCTATACGATTTGCATTTGACAAATATTCATGTCGGCCCCACGGTAGCCGCTGGATTAATGGTCTATTCTTTCGTATAATTGAGCGAGAAATATACTTTGTTGTCCTTTGCAGGGACGCGAGTGGTTTGTATAATGTGTAGTATTGCAAAATTAGTATTCTTTTCAACGACGGTTCATATTACAGCTCTTATTGGGTTCAGTCATTAGGAAATATTGGGAAATAGTCGATTCTGTTTGGTTGTTGACATCTATTAAATTGTACCTACATTCTAAAGGTTTTTAAACTTATTTCGTCGAGGGGTTAGCGTACATGCCTAACTCCACTGATCATCCGCAAAGTTAGGGTTCGATTCTCGTCTGGGTGTTTATTAAATTTATACTTCTTTTTGTTTAAATATTATATATAATATTCTCGTGTCACAATATTCGTTTCCGTAATCCTCCAAAACGGCTTGACCGATTCTCATGAAATTTTGTGAGCATATTGAGTAAGACTGAGAATCAGCCGACATCTATTTTTCAATAAATTTTAAAGAAAGAAAAAAATTTCACCCCAGACAGGATTTGAACCTGTAACCTTTCGCCTCAAGCCGACGAATGCTCTTACCATTTGAGCTGTTGAGGATTCAAATCCCGGGGGCGTAACTTTTAATTTATTTCTTAGCCGTTAACGCGGACTATCTATTTTTCATACCCCTCAGTGAGACTCAACCCACTTTTTGGGGTTAAATGTAATTTCCTTACTTTTGGGGTTAAACAAATTTGTATGATTTGTCTCGGGATATTTATTTATTTATTGTTTATCTTTTAATATAAGTAAGTAAATCAAGTTATTTTATATGAAGGATACTATTACTATTATTTATATTAGAACACAATATGTTACTATTTCAAATTGAAACAGTTTCCCCAAATTTAACCCAAGCACAGGGCAAGTGCTAAAAAAAATACCTTGAGACAGTTAATTTTAAATTTCAAGTAAATATTATGTCCTTTTTATAACAATCCATAACTGACTACTGGACAGTAATGTACTATATACGTAGATAAATAATTACGCATAAACGTGATGACTTTTAGACGAAATCCATTCTTTGAGTCGCTGGAGTATTGCTTAGAAGTGTCCATAAAATTCTGTTGCAAATTTTTTTTATAAAAGTAAAACTTCTGTCAAACCTGGGCGCGAGTAACGAAGCAGGACTAGGAGCGACTTCAACGCGAAATTGGCGAGCACACCTGAACGAATACTTCGCGAACCGTGATCTTCATTTTTAGTCAGTTGTCACTGACGTCACTTATCGTTAACATATTTTAGAGAGTTTTGGCGCCATCGAGAGAAAAGATGGTCGAAGTTTTTTTATAATTATTGAATTTCGTGTTGATATTGAGTGAAATTAGTCAATTTTGGTGGCATTTTGTACAATTTTGTTCAGTGAAAGTGCAAAAATAAAATAATCATTAAGAAATTAGCGTATTGTGTATTTCCTCGTTGCCGCCAAATCTCATTCATGAGCTTGTGTAAAAAGGCTACCGCTTTATACAAGAGCCTGACATGACTTCCTGACGACTTATGACTGATGACTAATTAAAATTAATTGAAATTGATATAAAATTTTATGCAAATTTCTACTTGACTAATGGCTAAATACTAACGTGAAGGCCAAAACTTAAAAAAAAAGTATAAGTTTTCGAATCGAATTAATCGAGCCTAAAACTTTAATTATTAAATAACAAATATTAAATTTAATTATTGTGTGAAGTTTTGTGTGACTGTCGCAACAAATGCATCAATCGTTATTGAAAATAAATACAGTAACACGTTTTGAGTTTGGACCCAATAACCAGACCGCGGAAAAAATCCATTAAAATGCAGATAAATCCACGTTTATAATGAACCCCCGACGAAATCTAAATGTATAATATAGCTAAGAACCATCTCGATCACGTCAGCTTTCAAACAATAAAATCCGCATTGAATTCAGTCCATCTGTTCAAAAGTTATGCTACAGTTGAATGCAAAAGATGAAGGTTATGAACGTATAACACCCTTATTTTTTTTAACGTAGACAAGACTTGAACTTGCAACCAATTTAGATAAAATATTATCACTATCATTTAAGTTGGCTTTATTATGAACTAGCTGCTACCTGCGGCTTCGCCCGCGTTTTCACAGAAACCCGGTGTGCGATCGGGATTAAAAATAGCCTATATGTTAATCCAGGTCACAATCTATCTGTCTTCCAAATTTCAGACAAATCCGTTCAGCCATTCGAGCGTGAAAGAGTAACAAACATCCATACATCCATACTTACAAACTTTCGCATTTATAATATTAATTATAATATTAATAGGATAAAATTTCAATGTTTAGGTATCTTCAAGCCCGTTTACCCGAAGGGTAACCAGGGTGCAGGGCAACCCGCGCGTAGCTGAAGACACTTGTCCCACTAAGTGACCAGTGGCAAGCCAGCCACAAATCCAATTCCAGGCTAGATTTAATTTAGAATTAGAAATTTAAAAAAAATCGCCTCTGTGGTCTAGCGGTTCGGGTGTTGGACATGACTGCATGAGGTCCCGGGTTCGAATCCCAGGTCGGTCAACACAAAGAAAATTGGATTTTTCCAATTTTCTGATAAAAAATGTTGGTCGGGATTGGAAATGTGCCCGGTTGGCGATAGGCTTGCCACCTATCACATTGTGGGACTTAGTGTCTTCGGCTAGTCGTGGGTGCTTTGGTTGTACCTCTGCCTACCTCTTCGGGGATATGGGTGTGAAGATACTTTAAAAAAAACACTTTTTTTTGTTGTCTGAAAAAAAAATCTTTTTTGTTGTCCGACCCGGAAATCGAACTCAGATTCTCAGGAAGCCAAGCCCAACACAAGACACTAGGCCACAGAGGCAATTTCATAGTTGATACTAAGTATGAACCTAAATTTATTTGAAGCACAGAGAAACCTGAAATTACCATATCAAGAAAAAAGAAAGATATGACCATTATTATGTGAATTTTATTCGCAATAATGAACTCATAGATTGTTACATGGGATTGTGTAGCTACGGGACGTAGTAACTACTATCGGGAGGTTTGGCACCATCGTGAATGAAGATGGTCATAACTTTTTCATAATTATTGAATTTCGTATTTATATTGAGTGAAATTGGTCAATTTGGGTGGGAATTAGATTAATTTTGTTCAGTGAAAGTGCACAAATGAAACAAACATGAAGAAATTAGTGTATCGTCTATTTCCTCGCTGTTGTCAAATCTCTTAACATAGGTAAAGCATACATAATTTAAAATTTAAAAAAATTGCCATGAGCACTTTCAGATAGGCAAGTAATTACAGGCATATTTGTTTATAAATTATATTCGATAAATTTTATTCGGTGTAGGTCGATATCCCCCCGGCTCTTAGACTAAATGTGGAGCGACCAAGATTTTTCCCTTTCTCTTTAAATTCAAAGTGCGATTATGAGCGCACTTATGCTAGTGTGACCAGGTTTTAGGCAAAATTTAGTTTCTTTTACATTATGTCCTACTAAAGCATAAAGTATAATACGAGTGGGAATAGCTTGAGCTATGATACTTTGTGTTTTAATTTAAATCTATAATATAAAAGAAAGTCGTGTTACTTACCATATTTATAAAGTAAAAGTATGTTTATAACAACTCAAAAACGGCTAAACCGAGTTGGCTTAAAATTGTTGGAGAAGTAGTTTAGAACCCGGAGACGGACGTAGCATTCTATTTATCCAGTTTCACTGCGAGAAAACTAGAAACCACAATATTTTAATTTTTCCCGTACAAAACTGAAAGGGAGGAACTCACTTCACCGGAAGAGCTAATAAGTAGTACCTAATACTTTTTTTCGCTTGGCAAACCTGATAGTTGACCAACTTAACTGGCAACTCTATAGATGATCAAGCTATGACATCAGCTTATGCGTTGTCTTAACAACTAAAAAAAGAAGATCACTGCTCCAAGTTCCATCTGTGATTATGTTTCCGTAATAAGCTATCTATACTAATACTATAAAGAGAAAAAATTTGATTTTTTGTTTGTTTGTTTGAAATGAATAGGCTCCGAAACTACAAGACCGATTTCAAAAATTCATTCACTTCTAGAATGCTACATTATCCCTGAGTGACATAGGCTTTGTTTCATCAAAATTGGTGCAGTAGAAGCCATATACATGTAACATGAGCAAAGAAGAAGGCAACGACTAGTATCATGAATAAACTTGTTAAGGAGATGTTACGGATGTCTTTTATAAAGGAGCTGATTCATCTTTTTTATTATCCCACCATAAAATGAATGAGTGTCAGTGATTTATATGTTATTTCCCTAGTTTTTATGAGCATAATGCTGCGGTTTGGACACATATACCTCTATGTTTTCTTAGGTTTTCAAACTGAATTGATAATTAATGAAAATGGGCATGCTCCGTTAGTTCGGTCATGTGGAAAAAATGACAGAATGATGAAAGATTAACATAACTGATATGCAGTTCGAATGCGGGTAGATATAAAAAAAGCATCTTCACGCCCATGTCCTCGAAGAGGTAGGCAGAGGCACAGCTAGGGCACCTACGATTAGCCGAAGACACTAAGTCCCACAATATGACAGGTGGCAAGCCTTTCGCCAACCGGGCACATTTCTAATTGGAAAAACACAATTTTCTTTTTGTTGCCCGACCCGGGATTCGAACCCGGGACCTCATGCAGTCAAGTCCAACAACTGAACCGCTAGACCACAGAGGCGATGCTAATAAAATAAATATAATACAACCTGCATTGCTCTTTGTATTACAGAAATGTTATATTACAAGGAACACGAAATCTGGTCTGAATCGCTTTCAAAGTCCGCTGAAGTTAGCCATTCAAAAAGTCTCTGTCGCGCTTAAACCATTTCCAAACTACATTAATAGAAAATACGAAGAATTTTTAAGAGCTAAATTATTTTCCAATTACAGAAGCTTTTTAAATGTATATATGAATTTAGACCAACGGGCGACCACTAGGGTCGCCCGTTGGTCTAAATTCGATCAAGTTTTAATATATTTTTGATAAAAACGCTATCTTCATTTCTCAACACAATTACTAAACTTTATGAATACTTAGTGCGCCATCTATGATATTTTATCGTTATCATGAATATATTTGTTTGTGTGTAACAAATGCATGGTAGTGTGGGTAATGTTTTATTTATTGATTTTACGTGCTTTATTAGCACTATTACTGAAAAATATAAGCGTTCTGCACTTCTTCTACACTTAACTATAAGTATGCCAAATTTAATGCTCCTGCGTCCGCGCAATTTTCTTAATAGGGACCAAAGTTTTAGCATCACGTATCAATTTATAGATAGCGACCATATTGTGAGTCTGTGATACTCCTGGTGTTGTGGATGTCCGTGGGCGGCGGTGATCACTTTCCGTCAGGTGACCCACTTGCTCGTTTGCCTCCTCTTGTATAAAAAAAATAAATATACCCGTATACGTAAATCTGATGGTAGGGCGCTTCATTTCAGCTTATGCACGGTTTCTATACTTAACGAAACGTAATACTTAGGCTTAACCATTCGTAGTTTGCTCAAATGTAACCGAGCGTAATCATATTTTAAAAAAATGTTACATAATGAAATGAATGAAAACGAGCAACCGTTATTATAGTAAGAGATTCAGGTGCAGATTTGTTCAACATCGTTCACTTCGCGGCTGATGTGATTGCCCTGAAGTGAAGGATATTTTATTTTAAAACTTAATTAAAATCAATTAACAATAATTTAATTAAAAATATAATCATAAATATGAGTAAAAATACGGATCTTAGCATGTACTAGATAGCTACACAAATCTGCAGGATCTACGAATATTAGCAATCTGACTAATCGTACAAAATATTAAAAGCAAAACGACTCGTTTCTTGATTATAGTTAACGGGTATTAGTCTCTTGTGTTTTAGCTTAGACGATCTAAAACAAATGTTGTAAATTGTATGTGGCTACAGCTAAAGTAATTTAGTTTCTGGCAAGAACACTAAATTTAGTTATCGGCATAAAAGCTAGTCCAAGTCTTCTTTCTTTTTCTTTCTTTAGTTTTTGGCACTAGCGTTAGCATTTGCCATTAGTCAAGTTGAAATATTAATCAAGTTACCTGATTTAACAAAATTGGGATTAAGTTATTCATTATTAGTCACATGTCATCAATAAAATTTATGTCGAGTCTTGAGTAAAGCGGTGGCCTCGTTACTCAAGCTCATTGAATGATATTTAGCGGCAACGAGGAAAGGCGATACACTAATTTCTTCATGATTATTTCATTTATGCACTTTCACTGAACAAAATTCCTCAAAAATTGACTAATTTTACTCAATATTTTTTTATGATAATGGATGGCAAACAAACAGACGAATATTCTGATGGTAAGAAATTCACGCCGCCTACAGACACCAAAGGAGGTAATGGTGCGTTGCAAACCTAAGACCGGGATGCTGAGCCTCGAGCAAAAGTAAGGTTGCCGGCTACCTTACCTTCGAACCGGAACACGTCAACGTCAAGCATTGGACGTTATGGTGGCAGAATATTAAGTGGTGGTACCAATCCGAGCAAGTCGCTGCAAAACTCTACCACCTAGTAGGATGTCACAGTGTTAGTGACGGTAAGCCTATGCTCGCCTTAAACGAAACAATATAAACGAAATTTAATAATTAAGAAAAAACTACGACCATCTTTTCTCATGATGGCGCCAAAACTACCAGCCCACTACCAAAGGCACTCTCTAGACTCCTGGCTATTTCCACAGGTAATAGTCCACAGACACTACAGTAAAACAATGATAAACAAACAAACACACGTTTGCGTTTAAGATGGATGTTTTGAGTATTGTTTTTATGAACCATTACCAACCAAATGCATATTAGCCTCCCACTTAATTAGTTTACTTTAACTTTTAAAGACCTTAAATGGAATATAGTTAAAAGTAAACTTTGCAAATCTCTTTAATGTATGTCCCCTGTTTCCACAGTACAGTAATTAATTAATTAATTACGTTTTAATATTTAATATGGTGTTTATCCCATTCGTTAATTAAGATGGATGAATGGGGCCCTTTTGCTCGAAAGGAATTATGACTTCGGAGTTTAAGTCAGGGCTCGTTAAACTTTTGTGGGTTCAATCCTAAGTAAGTTTAAATATATTTTCATGCCCCTGATTTTTATGTTTCAAGTTTTTGTAATAACAGGGCATAATTGTATTAACTAGTAGCCCTTCCCAGCTTCGCACGCGCGGATGAAATTCTATGTTGTATATATTACATATAAACATTCTTCTAGAATTACTCTATCCATTAAAGAAAAGAATCCGTTTCATAATTTTAAAGATCTACACGCATATAGACACACAGTGAAAAGCGACTTTGTTTTTAAACTAAGTATTGATTGTAGAATTACTTAAGGCACAATCTCATCTAATTTTTCCTTTAAAAGTAGCACAGAGTGACGCACTAGTATGAATTAAAATCTATACTTTCCAGTGTCGACATTTGGTGTAGTTCCATTGTACACACATTTTTTTTTAAATAAATTCTTGTATTTATTAACAAAACATAAACATGGTACACGTGTAATGGAAAAGTACCATTTAGATTTTAGAGTTTATTTTAAAAATGTTGACATCGAATAAATTATGTCCACAAATGATGATGACTACTCGGAATGGGACTGAATGGATAACTGAAAAAATCCAGGGAAAATGGTTTCAAGAATGTTTTAAAACACGATACAAATTTAGTTAGTATGATAAAAGAAAAAAAGTTTACAACATTACAATGTTAACAAAATTTGTTAACACGGGGACATGAGGACTTAAAAATATTATGTTTCATCTTCGCTAGCCTCTTACGAGCTGCCAGACAGGACGGCAGATGGTCTATTTTACAGAGAGGACGGGGGCAATATTACGTATAGGTATACTACGTTACGTATTTAAATTACGCGCTTCGGCTAAATTCGTCAAGCTTCGGAAATCCGAATGTATTTTAAAGATATCTATATAGAGTTGTTATTACACAATTAATAATTTCGCTTGAATTTAGATTAGGTCAGTCAATTTAAAAATAAAAGTATAAAGTGTAAAAAGAGTAAAAAGTGTAAAGCCAAAGCGCATAATTTAAATAGTACTATGCCGCTCACAGAATAATTTTGGAACGAAGTTCCTTATTGCGCGTTGTGAAAGGAGGCTAGACGGAAAAAATTCTTACGAAAAGTTGTCACGACACTTTTTGCTATAGTAAGCTATTGTAAGCTTTGCGGATTGCGCATTTTTTTTAATTTTTTTTTAAATGATTTTTTTCATGTTTCTCTGTCTGTCTCTATCTACAAAGAGAGATAGAGATAGAGATTACTAGAGATTGATAGAGATTGAGAGTGAGAGGGGGAGAGAGAATTTCGTTCCATCCGTGTGTCCCTTGACACCTCTCAACTTTTTTTTGTCAATGTTTTGTTGAAAATGATTGAAAAGGTAATATTTATTGTCTAATACTAAAAAGAAAACAACCATCTTTGTGGCACAAACAGAAACATCTGCCAAAATTATAGCAATTTTAAAGATGGAAAGCAAAACAAGCACTCTAAGTACGGAACAGTGGGTACATAAGCTGAGAACATTTCGAGGGATGGAATAGGTCTCGAGAGCGGCTCAGGACGTCGCTCAGACCGAGTGTAGGATTTATTCTGAGCACACGTCAATATAATCCCTTTCGGGAACGACCCTAATAGCTGGGCCCTAAAATACGCGATTCTTATGCTTCGAAAATATTATTAATAGGTTTTAAAGTAAAGTATCTTCACGCCCATATCCCCAAAAAGGTAGGCAGAGGCACAACCAGGGCAATCACGACTAACCGAAGACACTAAGTCCGACAATGTGATAGGTGGCAAGCTTATCGCCAACCGGGCATATATCCAGTCCTGACTAACATTTTTTTATAGATAGTTGGAAAAATCCTATTTTCTTTTTTTTGGTGCCCAACCCGGGATTCGAATCCGGGACCTCGTGCAGTCAACTCCAACAACTGACTACATAGGCTACTAATACGTTTTATTTATTGCAAATTAAAAAAAATAGTTTTAATTTTTTAACATGCAATTAATTAATACCTAATACAATATTTACTATAATAATATACAAGCTTACTTTGGGGGTAGATTCTATTTCTGTAAATTGTCCTGGGTTATTTTATTCATGTCAAATATTTTAATCATCCGTGGGTGCAAAGTATACTACAAATGTATACATTCAGTGATACAAATTTTAACGGCAAAAAAAGGAATTAAAAATTTCGCCACAAGACTTGAATTCTCAGTAGCAAATGGCATTCGTTGACTTGAGACGGAAGGGTACAGGTTTAGATACTGCCTGTGGCGAATTTTTTTCTTTCTTTAAAATTTGTAGAATTTTAGGGCTTAGGGCAAGTGCTAAAATAAAAATACCTCGTACATACATTTCTTTACTCCAAGTCTCTTTACAGGATAGTCAAATGAGTATCGAGTAACAAATGTCACCAGTCCACCAGTCACAGTCATTACTCTTTTCATACAACCACGCCGGTTTCGGAGACTCTTCATCACCTTTGATCTTGGAAAGTCAACCGTGGTCTCCCCAGGTAATTACATCCAAGATTAAAAAAAAATCTGAGATCTGGATTTACACAGATTTTAAGATATTTTTTTCCATGATCAAGATATTTTGAACTTACAACAAATTTACAGATTAAATACATTCGATGAAATTTATCCGAGACCCTTCTTATGTTTTTTTTTAAATGACATAATTAAAAAAAATTGACTCGACGCCTTTGATGTGTCTTGAGAGGCTGGCAGAGGCACATAGAGTAGCTGAAGGTGCTTTAGTATCTCAATATGATACATGCCAAACCTATCGCAAACGGGCACTTACCCTATCCCAGACAAAGTTGCTTTTAATGTAAATATGTTTCAAAATAAAGATTTGATTAGAAAACCCAATAGATCGCCATTTTAATGGCCTCGTCCTATGATATGGCGCAGCGATTTGTATGTGCCTCTCCTGAAGGAATACGTAAGATGGAGTTACCCTTATAAATTGGTCTATAAATATGACCCCAGATAATTCATGGGTCAAGATTGCTTACTGCTTTCATTTGGAGAAAAATTGTACCCGCCGAGGTTTCTTGAGCACGTACTTACGAAAATAACAAAGGTAATAATCTACACCCATAAATAGCATCGCCTCTGTGGTCTAGTGGTCCAGGTGTTGGACTTGACTTCATGAGCTCGCGGGTTTGATGCCCGGGTCGGGAAATAAAAAGATAATGTGGGTTTTCCGGTTTTCCAATAAAAAAATGTTGCTAGGGATTACATGTGTGCTTGGTTGTTGATAGGCTTGTCACCTATCACATTATGGGCCTTAGTGCCCTCGGCTAGTCGTGAGTTTGGTTGTCCCTCTGCCTACCTCTCTGGGGCAAATGCAAATACAAGTGGTGCGTGTGATAGTTATCGATTAACTGGTACTCGGCCAGTTTTAACCTAGTTTCACCTGTGAAGTTTTTCAATGTTTAGGCGCCACACTCCACCACAAGAAAAGCTACAGGAACCAGTGCAAATGCAACTGATGCATGTGATCCTTTTTGATTAACTGGTAGTAGGCCAATTTTAATTTAGTTTCACGCGTGAAGTTATCTTGTGCTTAGGCGCTACACTCTACCACAAGGGAAGCTACAGGAACAAGTGCAAATGCAAGTGATGCATGTTGATATGATTAACTGGTGTTAGATCATTTTTAATCCGGTTTCACTCGTGAAGTGGGAGTCACTAGTTTGTATGTTTTCTTAAAATCCATTTTCACTTTTGGTGTCTATAGGCGGCGTGATTTTCTTTTCTGTCTACTTGTTTGCCTACCAATATCTTTTTTTTTATTGTTAGTTAATTTGTCCCTTTCAGAGGCCGGCTAAGATTACTTTTAGGCCATGCTGCCATGTCTTTTGTATTAATTAAGTCCTTATTTCAGTTAACAGTCACTATTTACAAAGTCATGTTAGGGTCTTGAGTAAAGCGATGGCTTCGTCACTCAAGCTTATTTAGAGATTTGGCGGCAGCGAGAAAATACACGATACACTAATTTCTTCACAAATATTTAACTTGTACGCTTTATCTGAACAAAATTAAACTAATTCCCACCTAAATTAACTAATTTTTTTCATAATTTACACAAAATTCAATAATTACGAAAAATTTACGACCATCCTTTTTCACTATGGCGGCAAAACTCTTAGTCGGAGATCCGAAGTTAGGTCGACCTACACCGAGCTGATAATAGGATGAAACCGGTTTTATAGCAAATTTAGTATATCAGAAAATATATTAAAAATGGGTTGCCTGAAAAAATCCTGGATTTTTTTTTTATTTTTTTGAAATGGTTTTTATTCTTTACTTTGTGCAATATTAAGATATTATACCGACTTAAAGTAGGAATAAGACTAAGTTGCAGAAGTTGGGTTGCCTGTTGTTTATCTGGATTGCCAGTTATAAACAGATAATTGTCGATGCTAATTACTTTCACGGGATCGGATAATAGGAAAAAAAATATATCAAAATAGGTGCTGTTTTATTACAATTTTTACAATTCTTATTACAATTTAAGTTGATATATAGGGTTGCCTGAAAAAAAATGGAAATGTCAAAAACTTTTTTTTTAATAATTAAAAATTTTCGGTCCAGGATTTTTTTAGGCAACCCATTTTTAATATATTTTCTGATATGCTCAATTTGCTACAAAACCGGTTTCATCCTATTATCAGCTCGGTGTAGGTCGACCTAACTTCGGATTTTAGACCATTTATTTTTTTATCAGACAACGACAATTGGAGTTTTGGCGCCATCGAGAGAAAAGATGGTCGAAGTTTTTTTCATAATTATTGAATTTCGTGTTAATATTGAGTGAAATTAGTCAATTTTGGTGGTATTTTGTACAATT
>NJDC01004027.1:79385-108769 GCA_002245475.1 Calephelis virginiensis
CCTTCCCCTTCCGACCGTTCCCGCCAACCTCTTTATTATTAGTTAATTTGTCCCTTTCTGCGGCCGGCTAAGATTACTTTTAGGCCATGCTGCCATGTCTTTCGTATTAAGACCTTATTTCAATTATCAGTCACTATTTACAAAGTCATGTTAGGGTCTTGAGTAAAGCGATGGCTTCGTCACTCAAGCTTATTTAGAGATGTGGCGGCAGCGAGGAAATACACGATACACTAATTTCTTCACAAATATTTAACTTGTACACTTTATTTGAACAAAATTAAACTAATTCCCACCTAAATTAACTAATTTTTCTCATAATTTACACAAAATTCAATAATTACGAAAAATTTACGACCATCTTTTTTCACTATGGCGCCAAAACTCTTAGTCGGAGATCCGAAGTTAGGTCGACCTACACCGAGCTGATAATAGGATGAAATCGGTTTTATAGCAAATTTAGTATATCAGAAAATATATTAAAAATGGGTTGCCTGAAAAAATTCTGGACATTTTTTTTATTTTTTAAAATGGTTTTTATTCTTTACTTTGTGCAATATTAAGATATTATACCGACTTAAAGTAGGAATAAGACGAAGTTGCAGAAGTTGGGTTGCCTGTTGTTTATCTGGATTGCCAGTTATAAACAGATAATGGTCGATGCTAATTACTCTCACGGGATCGGATAATAGGAAAAAAAATATATCAAAATAGGTGCAGTTTTATTACAATTTTTACAATTCTTATTACAATTTAATTTGATATATAGGGTTGCCTGAAAAAAAATGGAAATGTTAAAAACTTTTTTTTAATAAGTAGCTAATTAAAAATTTTCGGTCCAGGATTTTTTTAGGCAACCCATTTTAATATATTTTCTGATATGCTCAATTTGCTACAAAACCGGTTTCATCCTATTATCAGCTCGGTGTAGGTCGACCTAACTTCGGATCTTAGACCATTTATTTTTTTATCAAAATTGTTCAAGTATCAGACAGCGATAATCGGAGTTTTGGCGCCATCGTGAATGAAGATGGTCGTAATTTTTTCATAGTTATTGAATTTCGTGTTTATATTGAGTGAAATTAGTTAATTTAGGTGGGAATTAGATTAATTTTGTTCAGTGAAAGTGCACAAATGAAGTAATTATGAAGATATTAGTGTATCGTGTATTTCTTCGCTGCCGCCAAAAATCTCAATAGACGAGCTTGAGTAACAAAGCCACCGTTTTACTCAAGACCCAGACATGACTCACTGACGACTTATGACTGATGACTAATTATAATTGATAAAAATTGAATAAAAATTTGATGCAAATTTCTACTTGACTAATGGCAAAATACTAACGTGAAGGCCAATACCTAAAGAAAGAAAAATAAAGACAGCGATAATCATGAGCATAATAAATATGTAAATGTTGAAACGAACTGACACTTGACTTTCAATTTCGAAGGATAACCCGGAAGTTATGACAAGTTAATAAAATACCGGGACATATGATCTGGGGATCATATGATTTAAGGTTTCGATTATGAAAACCCGGAATATTTATTATCCACGTCCTTATGATGAATTGCTCTATCATGTCATGAATCAACCGCGCGTTACATTATTGCGCGTATTGGTAATTTGCACACAGACATACATATCATCACGCCAAGACTTACTCCTTACGGAATAGGCTGCGCTCCCCGTTCAGTTTCGCAGCTTAAGAATTACTAAGTAATTCTTCATAAAATTGAGTTTGAGACTTTAAAAGAAGATTTTTCTCTACAGAAATCCCGAAAGAAACTATTGGCGTAATCATAAAATAACAGCAGCATACTAATATTATTAATGACATACTGTAATTAAATAATGTAATTGACTACCCAAAAAATCATGGCGAAGAAAATTGTAAAGTTTGATTTCTTTATATTTTAAATGGGCCCCAAGTTTCTGTGTGCTCTAGGGCCCCAGCATAATGTAAGACGGCCCTGATGGAATGTAAACCTAAGTCTCCCAGGGTACATTCATTCTCATTGGCATTGTATACATGCTTTGGCAATCTGTCTTCTTTCTACATGACGGAACCAATGGACCATGCCCTTCCTCATCTAGGTCAATTTAGAACCAAACTAATACAAATTCAATTTGTGTCCCTTAGCATAATTATTAATTCGACTTTGTACTGGATCACAATTCTTGCCGCTAGAAGACAATGTCGTGTTCCGTTCTGGAGTTTAGGATGGTTTGTGGACTTATTTATAGTCCTACCACATCGGCCACAGAACAGCGACACGCCTAAAAAGATAATTGCATGCCCGTGGCTTCGAAGAAGTAGCTGAGGTATAACCAGGACACTCCAACTAGCCTAAACACAAGTTCATCAATGTAATAGGTGGCAAATGGCTAACCTTCATATATCTACAGCCGGACTACGTTGTTTATTAGAAAATTTAACAAACGCAATTTTTCTTTTTTGCTCGACATGGTGACTCGCGTTTATGCCATCTATACGTCTGTTTCCATCAGGTTAGATGTGTGCTTATTCGCTGTCTTTTCCCATTAAAAAGTAATTCCGTGTTTACCGTTTCTCGACATCTATATTCAATATTGGTTTCTATTCAAAAGATTAACGCAAAACTATCAGTATTTTTTGACAATTCCCGTGTTATTATGTCTATCATTTGACATTTATTGCGTTTACTTGGTCTATGACCCTGAAGAATGCACAAACTTTATATGGAAGAGGCGGCAAACGACCAAGTTCATATGATAGATGATTTGCCACCACTTCCGGTTGCGTCGTCTTTCTCTTAGAAACGAGTTGATTCTAATTTGAGCCCCAAAGTAGTCCTAATCGCCTTTTTGTAGGTAACATCAACAAACGGTATTTTTTATGCAGTTTTGTGCGAGAGTTAGCTGTTTTGCTTATGCATTGCATATTTAAAAAAATGTTTAAAGATGTCTCCGTCTTTTCTGAACCGCATTTTTTTGTAACCAAAATATCAATTTTTTGTGGACGTAGAAAATTTTCTTATTAAAATCGAGTCGGTTTTTCCAGTTTTACTGCGCTAAAATTATTATCTTCTTATATATAAAATTCTCGTGTCACAATGTTAGTCTGCATACTCCTCCGAAACGGCTTGACCGATTCCTCTGAAATTTGGTAAGCATATTGGGTAGGTCTGAGAATCGGCTAACATCTATTTTTCATACCCCTAAGTGATAAGGGTGACTCACCCCAATTTTTTTAAATAAATCATCTTAAAAATATAGCAGAACAACGTCTGCGGAGTCAGCTAGTATGTATATAAGATTTAACATTTTAGGAATCTTGATCAAAGTATATTGCATGGATATGTGCAGATGGATAGGTACGTCCTAGGAATGTTCCGATATTGTCATTTCTCGTCTTCGACGCAGTCGATTGTGATAAATAAAATCCTCGTTTCACTCAAAGATTATGAATAATAAACACCGCTTTAGGTACAGTAAGCAGTAACAAAATATCTGACACTATTACAGTATTTTGAAAGTATCGTACAGGGTTAGTTTAGATTAGACATTTCATTTGCATTTTTTTTAGACATTTCGTTTGCTTTATGTGCTAAACAATATTAAACTTAAACTAAAAATATTTTTTTTTGTTTTTATATCATTTGAACATCAATTTTCTTAAATAATATTTTGGCGCCTAATATCACCTCGACCTCGACAACTTATATCAATGTTTAGTAGTAGTATACGATATACGTAGGTCACACTATAAGTTTAGGGTAACTTAAAAAAAATTACATGTTATGACCAAATCATTATGTTTATTGCTTTTCAAAATAACCTCCTTTACATTTTAAACGTTTTTTCGTGCGATCGAACCATTTTTTAAAACAGAAGGACCACAGATCTTGTTTGCTTGTATCTTCACGCCCATATCCCCGAAGAGGTAGGCAGAGGCACAACCAGGGCACCCACGACTAGCCGAAGACACTAAGTCCCACAATGTGATAGGTGGCAAGCCTATCGCCAACCGGGCACATATCCAATCCCGAGTAACATAATTTTTTTATTAGAAAATTGGAAAAACCCCATTTTCTTTTTGTTGCCCGACCCGGGATTCGAACCCGAGACCTCATAAAGTCAAGTCCGATACCTGGACCGTTAGACCACAGATCTGAAGGCATGTTTTCTACGTGCTGATTGAACGCTATCACTGCCTCTTCGCAGTTGGTAAAAGTAAAACCTCTCATCAAATCTTTGATTTTGGGGAAAATACAGAAATCAAAGGGTGCTAGGTCGGCGCTATGCGCAGAATGAGTGACGAGATGTACTTTTTCAGAAGAAGCGTTATCATGGTGTAGGAGAATGAGGCTTTTGGGTCGTTTTTTAGAACTTTTTCTAATACCCTTGGTAAACAAATGGTAGAATACAACTCGGCATTAACACTCTTTTGAATTGTACAGATTAGAATCGTAAATGAGAAAAAAACGCGATCATTTTTTTACCAACGTTTCTCGCCTGTCTCACTTTTGTTGGCCTGTTCTCATTTTCAAATACACATTCACATGATTGCTGTTTTTTTTTGAGTTCAAAATAATAAATTCACGTTTCGTCTCCTGTGACAATATCATAAACAGCATTAGAATGTCCGTGGTCGTACTTCAAATAGCATCTGTGAAATAGCATTCCACGCGAGCCCGCTTCTGCTTCGCTGTCAGTTCACGAGGGATCCAACGACAACAAATTTTCCGAACTTTTAATTCTTCGTGTAAAATTTTGTGAATTTGGCTCATACCAATCCCCAATAGTCTTCAAATTGTCTCAGAGATAATCCGTGGGTTTTCTTCAATTAATCGCTTAACAGTAGCCACATTATTTTCATTGATGGCAATAAAAGGCCGCCTTTTACGAAATTCGTCATGTAAAGAAACTCGACCTCTCTCAAATTCAGCAAACCACCGCCTCAAGGTGCTTCTCTCCCAAAAGCATTTTGAAGACGAGCGGCACAGTCTTGCGGAGAAAGAGAACTTTTAAAATCATAAAAAATCATTGCTCTAAAATATTTTTGACTTAATTCCATTTTCGTTGCGTACTTAGAACTTTGATGTATGATAAAAATACAATTGACAAATTATTTCCCGCCAATATTTTTTTTTACTTAGAAGTTTGCAACTTTTAAAAATATAACATTCGAAATACAAAAAGTTTCAATTAGCTAGAAGTGCAAGACTTTTAGTGTGCCCCATATGTACACCATAATAATCACCATAATAATCACACTACCAAACTTAAAATATACAGATATTTATAGCTGAAATGAGTGAAAATTTGTTTTAACACAGTAAATAAGCAAACGACAACAATATTAACATACGTTGGTTTCTGAAATATTTATCATTACATGTTATATATACATATTAAAACTACTGCAATTAATACTTGATCATTAATCTCTTTTCAAAAGGAGAAAACTTGATAAAATCACAACCTATCTTTAAAAAACCTGTTATTGTGTAACAAACATACACAAAAATCGTATAGTCAAATTAAGAACCTCATCCTTTTTTAAAATCGTTTTTTTTTATAGAAGAGGAGGCAAACGAGCAAGTGGGTCACCTGATGGAAAGTGATCACCTCCGCCCATGGCCATCCGCAACAGCAGGAGTATCACAGATGCGTTGCCGACCTTTAAGGAATGAGTACGCTCTTTTCTTGAAGGTTCCTAAGTCACAATCGTTTGGGAATGCCGCCACCACAAAGGTGTTATACGGGGTAAAAAATGTCTTCGGAATCGCACAGTTGTAGATCGCCACGCACCGATAGATATTAGTTATTTTTATAAAATACTTTTTACTTGTTCCTTTTATTCCTTCCTTAATTTCTAATAAATAACGTGGCAACCCTAACCATCAAGACGGATTTCCACTTGCTCCGTTCCAATATTATTAAAAAACAAAATACTTAGTCTACAAAGTGTGAACTTTTATCTAAGGATTTCCACAAAAAGCGGGAAGATATTAGGGTCTAGGGTAATGTTAATAGTATGAAAAGACGCCGGAAAAATGTACATTGACGATAAAAATAAGCCTCTTACATTATTTATGCTAAGTCCCCGGGATCCCCACGCCGTAAGATTCCCCGTTATCATTGTAATATCGCAAAGCTGAAACCGATTATATTATACTATCCGTTGCCTCTTTTTTTATTTATACAAATCAATAAAATTGTAGTGTCTATTACTATTTTTAAAATATCCGCTTAAAACTTAATATTTTTTTTTTAATAAATTAACTTCTTTTTATATTTTTTGTCTGTTTGCTTGTTTATTCCGGCTAATCGCTGAAGCGACTGGAGCGATGTTATTGGATTTTTCACTTACACGTAGCAGTTGTCATAAGAAGTAACTTAAGCGACTTTTATTAATGAACTTTGTATATTAACTAAATAACATATTTGTTAAATTCCACACACACAGCTAGTAATCCCATAAAATGATATTATCCCATTAGTTGGCGATGGGTTCTTCACATCCCTATGCTAATAAACTTGTAGGAAATTTCCGTATTTTATGCTAGTTGGAGGATAAACTTGTTAAAAGCAATAAACCAGGTATATTATTGAGGAGGCTGGCGCTGGGGAAATGCAGGTAATGCACTTCCTAAACACAGCGGGGTCCAGGAGTTATTGCAACGTAAATGTCTGCTGTAATCCTTTTAAATTATACAGCGGAAACCTGCAGGGTTTGAAACTAATTATTAGCTTTGAACTAGCTGGCAGGGTACTATAAGGATACGCTCCAAGTTGTCTCTAGAACATCTTCTTTAATATTTCGTTCATACTGCTAACTAGATTAATAAACTAAACATGTTGTTAGAAGTAAAAATTGTCTTCACGCCCACGATCGCCACGGGACAGTGACACACCTATAACGTCTCTGGTTTCTATAGACTCCGGTTATCTCTTACAATTAAGGGAGCCGCGTATCTACTTGTTTGCTGTCTTTTGCTATTAAAAATCAAACACCCAGGACGAACTGAAGATATTAAGTACCACTATTTGATATATAAGTAGCAAAGATAGTATCTTCACGCCATATCCCCAAAGTGGTAGGCAGAAGCACAACCAAGGTACCTCCGACTAGCCGGAGACACTAAGTCCCACAATGTGATAGGTGACAAGCCTATCGCCAACCAAGCACATATTCATATCAGACAACGTTATTTTTATTAGAATATTAAAAATCCGCATTTCCTAGTTTTTAGTTGCCCGACCCAGGGATCGAACCCGGGACCTCAAGAAGTCAAGTCCGACGTCGGACCGCTAGACCACAGAGGCGGTTAGATATACGACGAACCTATCGCCAACCAAATACTGGTACAATCCCTACCGCATCTGTACCGCCTACGTAGGGTAGTACCAGTACTTAACAGTACCAATCACTAAGGTGATCAATCATTAAGGTGTCTTGAGTAGGTAAGTTGGTGGGTCCCCACTTATGGGCAAGTTGCTGCAAAGCATTTTGTCGCTAGTCTTGTACATTCATTTACAACTGTGCTTTTCTTTTACGAGCTGCCAGAGAGGGAGTGGGATGACCTTTTTAACGTTCCTTATGGACAAACCATGACCGACATGAGCAAAACTGTCAAGTGCCTATTATTTTAATAAAAAAATTCATTAAACCTCACAAAACCTATATTATACATATATATCACCTATATTACTGTTGTTAAGAACTGTACTGCATGGATATATGAGTAAAAATGTGTATGAGAAAGTGCAAATATGAGACGCTATGCGAAAAGGAGTTAATGAAAAAAAACGCATCAAAATTGGTCGACACATATAATATAGATATGTCTAACTTTTACCGTTTTTTCTCCGTCCGGGGTAAAAAATACATTAAAAATATCCTAAAGTAGAAAAAAGTCAGTTTAATGTGCATATTTATACTATTTACTATTTACAAAATCGATTGGAACTTGTACGTTTTGTCGTTTTTAAATAATTAATTATTTAACTCATAACTGTTTAATGGCTGACCCAATTTGATGATCCTTTTGTTTGAAAGCAGATGCTCTATGGTTCGTCTCATTCAAATTTGTTCAAGAACTTACAAGCGGTTTTTGGTTATACTTAATTAAATAATGAATTATTTAACCTTCCACATAACGTGTAATTTCCAATCGAATTTGTAAATAGTAAATAGTATAAATATGCACATTAAACTGACTTTTTTCTACTTTAGGATATTTTTTAATGTATTTTTTACCCCAGACGGAGAAAAACCGGTAAAAGTTAGACATATCTCTGTATGTGTCGACCAATTTTGATGCGTTTTTTTTTCATTAGCTCTTTGCACTTTCTCATACACATTTTTACTCATATATCCATGCAGTACAGTTCTAAACAACAGTACGTTATATAGGTTTTGGGAGGTTTAATTTTTTTTTTATTAAAATAATAGGCACTAGACAGTTTACAGTCGGTTTTACCGGTTTCTGCGTATTAATTGTTAAATAGGAATTCAAGAGCCTAAAACATCTCCAGAAATATTTCAAAAATAAAATATTCTAAATAAGGTGTGTTTCAAAGAAAATATAATTTAAGAAAATTGCTTTCTTTGATGAAGGGGTAATAAGAATACAAATTACAATTTAAACTGAAGCTAGCGTAGACAAAGAGCCAAGTATATAAAATAAAAAGCAATTATTTATTTAAAAAAGACCTTCTTTTTAAACTAAAAGGTCAACTTACCTCAGGTAAAGAGATTTCTCCAGCTCACCCAAAAAGGACCGATATAGTATTTAGTTGTTCAAAAATAAAATGAAAGGAAAAAAATGGCTGAAGAAATAGTGCTATCACAAAACTGGGTATCCCAAAGGACTATGATCTGACAGGCGATTAAAGCCTCTATACGTCTCCCAGTAAAAAAAGTGCTTTAAGGTCTCAGCACACATACCAACTCGCAAAGCGATCGTCACCGTACCGACTCGAGCCGTTCTTTATTTTTAGTATGAAACTCCATACTGCAACGCACACTAATCGGAATCGTAACGTAATCGCCGCGCCTCGGAACAGTAGGTACTCTTACAATTACAGTACTCTTGAATCTCGATATCATGCGAATTGGAAATTGGAATCGTATATGTCACTTTAGGTACTTGTGAACACAGAATTAGGGGATTATTAACATTTAGTTACAAATAAATTCAACGAATAGGATAAAATAATTTACTATTTACTATTAACTAAATGGTAATAATTCGCCAGTATTGTGTTCAAGAGTACCTAAAATGACATATTCGATTCCAATTTCCAATAATGCATGAATCGAGCTTCGAGAGTTACAGGCTCGCGGTCGGCGAGCCGTAAGCGCGGTGTTGTTTAGCCGTTGCCCGTAACCGAGTTGATGTACAGGAACTGCTGATACCTACTGTTTGGTTACATGCATACGTTTAGTTGACGCCTTTTGACGGCGAGGCGAAAGGCAATACGGTGACGATTCCTTTCCGAGTATATATGTATGCTGAGACCTTTATTCGAAAATATTTACATTAAACATAGCACGTAAAGTAATCTCAAAGTGATTTTTCTTTAAGAAATATTTGACTTCTTACTCTCTAGTGAAAAAAGCTTTCAATCATTGAAAATTTTAACACACTTTTCTTGATACAATAACCTGTTTTATATTTTTTTTTTCTTTAACGTCTACTTTTATACATTTTCTATTGGTAAACTTTTACAGGTAAAAAATACTAAATACAGTAAGCTCGCGTTTTGTATAACATACTAAAATGAAGAATAACTGAGTTTAAATAAATAAATGTAATATTTCACTAATGCCGCGGATTGGCTACTGCACTGTTGAGGTTCTCTCTTAGGAAATTTCGAATCAAGATGAATGAACCACAAGCACACAATTTATAAATTACTAACCGATCTGGCGAACTTCGTACCTACTCCTTTTTCCTAGTTTTCCTTTTTTCTTTTCTTTTAAACCTTTCCTGGACTTCCACAAATAATTCAAAACGAAAATAAGCCAAATCGGTCCGGCTGTTCTCGAGTTTTAGCGAGGCTAACGAACACCAATTGACTTTTATATATAAGACTATTAGCTGTTCCAGTGAACTTCTTTCTTTTCGTTCAGTTTGTAGGGAAAAAACATATTTTCCTGGTTTCTTCCAAGTCGACCGGGATAAAAAGTATCCTATCTCCGTCTTCTGGTTCTAAGCTACCTCGCCATCCATTTTCAGCCAAATAGATTGAGCCATTGAATTTTAAATAGTGTAACTTACACGACTTTCTTTTATATATAAACACTAGCTGACCCGGCAGACGTTGTTCTGCTACTTTTTTCAATGTAATTTTCAAAAATTTGGGGCGAGTCACTCTTGTCACTTAGGGGTATAAAAATAGATGTAGGCCGATTCTTAGACATACTCAATAAGCTCACAAAATTCTCATGAAATTTGGTCAGGCCGTTTCGGAGGAGTACGGAACGAACATTGTGACAAGAGAATTTAATATTTTATTGTTCGGGTTCCCTCCCCCGTGTTGGTCCAGGCTCCTTTGCAGAATAGACCATCAGCCTTCCTGCCAGGCAGCTCGTAAAAGGCGAGCATAATAGGCTTACCGTCACTAACACCGTGACATCTGATTAGATGGTAGAGTTTCGCAGCGACTCACCCGGATTAGTACCACCGCCTTACCTATTCCTGCCGCTATAACGTCATGACGTGTTCCGATTTGGAGGGTAAGGTAGCCGGTAAACTTACTTTTGCTCGAGGCTTAACATCCCAGCCTCAGGTTGGCAACGCATCATTACCACCTTTGGCTGTCTCTAGACGGCGTGAATTTCTTTCCATCAGGAAAACCGTCTGCTTGTTTGCCTTCCAATATCATAAAAAAAATTGTATGGTTATTCGGACAACAATACAAAAATTCGGTGTAGGTACTGGTGTAACGTAACGTGGTCTTGTGACAATGAGATGCAACTTTATAATTGAAACGTGTAATGCCTGGTGTACCATCGGCGGACGGCAGGCCTTTCAACCATCGACGAACAGCGTGACAGGGAAGTCAACCCATTTATTATATGCCTCTGTGGTCTAGCGGTCCGGGTGTTGGACTTGACTGCATGAGGTCCTGGGTTCGAATCCCGGATCGGCCAACATAAAGAAAATTGGATTTTTCCAATTTTCTAATTTAAAAAAAAATTTGGTCGGGATTGGAAATGTGCCCGGTTGGCGATAGGCTTGCAATCTATCACATTGTGGGGCTTAGGGTCTTCGGCTAGTCGTGGGTGCCTTGGTTGTACCTCTGACTACCTCTTCGGGGATATGAGCGTGAAGATGCTTTATATATATTCCTTTTTCTACTACTTTTGCTTCCCTTTGTAAAGCTTCCACTGCGCGAGGTGATGAGGACATTGTAATGGAAGTGATTAATAGTATCATTCTTCATATCTGGAGTCGGCTCCAACATAAGATGTATATAATAATTCTTATACAACCACAGAAATGCTAACTTAACATACAGTAGGAAAAACTTCCCGCGACATATAATTTAAGGACTAGTACTTACATTTACGTTACGGAATCCTAGAAAACATGAGATATTAGATTCGTCAACAAACCAATCCAGAACCAATCCATTTGTCGTATTACAGAAGCCTAATGGATTATTTCATCTCCCAAATGTATTCTCAATGATATAAAATAAAATAACAATATTTTGTTACAAACACCGGATATCCCGTAACATTTGTCAAAGATTCTGCTTTGTCGATTCGAACGCTTTCGAAAACTAAAACGCTTTCGACAAGCGAGTGCGAAAAATGTTACATTTGATGAATATGTTACGAGATTTGGCAGAAAATATTGATTAACGACTTTGCCAAATTTTAGTTTAGATTTAAAATAGAAAGAAACATGGCAAAGCATTTATTATGTAAAAAGTGTTCACTATTGTTGTTTTTGAAATTATTACAACAAAGTGTAGCATGCTGCTTAACATTCTAGCCTAAGGTAAAGCTAAGAACTTTTTTAATTTCTTACTATAACTGCATACTTCTTTTCAAACACTAAATAAATATTAAATTATAACTAACTAGATATTTCCCATTGCTGCAACCATTAATTAAGTCCCGTGCGAGGACTGGTTTAGATGTCAAAAATCAACTTTTATTTTTATTTAGCCTCATCACTATCACATCAAAAAATTATACCATAATAATGCTCCTTTGTGATGTGAAAGAACGACAAACAAACACACTTTCGTATTTATAATATTAGTACGGTTCATAAATTTTATAGTAATACTAGCGGACCCGGCGAACTTTGTTTACTTGGCACTGGGTACTCTCTGCCTTCTAAAAAAGACAATATATTTACTAATCTTTGCTACATGGCAGAAGGTCTTGGCATAAAGTTATGTTTGTATTTGTAAGATGATATGTACGTTCCTTTACATTTCAGATATCAAGCTAAGTACCTCGTCAATTTATACTGAGTGCTTTTTTGTTCTTTTTTTGGGACTTTATCATGCTAGAGATATGCCAGTCCCATGATACTGAATGTTGTTTAATTTTTAATTTTTAAACTACAAAACTAGTAACTTAAAAATAATGCGCAAAATGTAAACCACATGCGATATAACAAAAAAATAATAAAATCTATCTGACTATGTGTCAATGATTATAGCCCATTTCACATTTTGACTTTTATCCCTCATCCACGGCAACCCCTTTAGTAAGCGGCATAAAAGTAAATCCTGTAACCTTCTTCGGAACACAAGATACCAAATAGATATAATTACGATCAGTTTAGTAGGTTTGGCATCAATAACGGTTTTAAAAAAAAGACAGACAGACAAACAAACACTCTGAAAGTGCTAAAATTGTGTTCTGTTGATTGGTTGTCAGCACCTATTTTTTTATACCTTCAATGTACAGAATTAATTCTTTTACAGTTTTATTATAAATAATATATCTTAATATATATAAATTACAAGTCACATTGTTTGTCCGCAATGGCCTTCTAAACTACTTAACTGATTTCAATTAGATTTGCACACCGTATGCACTTTGATCCAACTTGAAAGATAGGATAGTTTACATCACAATTTATGATAAAAAAATATCATCCGAGCGAAGCCGGTACAGGCAGCTAGTACTCGTATACAATAACCGAGGTAGTGATACTGAATTTGTATTTGCTCGGGATAACTGTTACAGTAGTACAGTAGTGGTAGTAGTGGTAGTAGTGGTACAGTAGTAATAGTGTACGTTTGGACACGAAAATTACGCACAATTCGACTTCACGCACGTTTCGAAAATATTTCATGGTAGGAGTTTTGAGTGGCGCGATCAATCTTGATCGTGTCCATATGGAGCATAGTTGTTTTACCATTTTCAACGCAAAACTAATCCATCTTGATCCATATAGCAGGAATAACACCTGTGGATTTATTGCCAGTAAAGGTCCGAAACTCGGAAAATATGTCGCTGTTTTCGGATGTGGCATATAGATGGAGTTGTTAAAATAGGTCACAGAAGAGAAACAGTATTTTTAACCCCCAACGGAAAACTGGGGTACTATAAGTTTGATGTCTCTGTGTGTGTTGTGTGTCTGTGGCAACATAATTTATGAACGGATGGACTGATTTCGATGCCGTTTTTGTGTTTGAAAGTTGATCCGTGATCGAGATTGTTCTTAGTAAACATACCTATAGGTTTTGTGTGGGGTTTATTGAAAATTTTATTTTTTTGGATTAGCAAATAATTATTGAGAAATTTTTCATATTTTTTTTAATTATCTGCTAATAGAAAAGTATATAAGTTTTTTATGTCATATGATTTATTTAGATATTTTTGTATATGAATATGTAGGAGGCTAGAAAGGGGAATTATAGCAAACTAGCCGACCCGGCAAACTTCGTTTACTTGGCACTCTAATCTCTTTGTTAATTATCCTGTGTATCCTGAACACATGCATGTAAGATGTAAGATGTATATCAAATGTTTCTCTACGTTCCGGATTTTAGATTATTTAGTCGCTTTATACTCAGGGTTCATATGTCTGTTATTTCTTAGCTACAAAACTTATGACTTGGTACCTACTACAAATAAAAAATCGAAAAAAATAAATCGGGCTACACGTTTATGAATTATCGTTCGAGTTATATTTTAACGTTTATCCTTTTCCTGCGGGAATGCCTTTAGTGAGCGGGATAAAAGGTAGGTATCCATAATTCTACCTAGAGAAATTTCGAGATCGTAATGACCGCAAGTCACGCCTATGATCTTACAGACAAACAGAAAGAAAGACAGATAAAAGTTCTGAATATGTTAATTTGTTCTGATCCCTGTTTTTAGTCACCTGAACCTTATTTTTAATGTGCAGAATTCACTCTTCTACATTTTTATTATACTTATCTTATCTTATCTTATCTATACCTATAGATAAGTAAGTGGCTCTTGTTTTGCTTAGACAGAACCGCCGCCTATAGACACCATAGATGATTCTATCAAAGACAATATATATAATAATCTCTGATTCTATCTAGATTCTGTGCCAATGGCTTAGAGCAGAGTTTAGGTCTATCACCAATGTGTGATAAGGTCGTCTAATCCCGACTCTAATAAAAATGGTAACAAAGTGGTATTAACAGTGTCTAGACAATGAAAAGTATAAATTCCAATTTCTAAACCATGATTTTAAATATCGTTTGTGAACCAAAGAACCTCTAAAAAAAATTAAGAAAAATGCAAAATACTTTTTTTTATCCGACGCAAAATACAAAACGATATCTTATGTCTGGAGGGTAGCAAGGAGTATATAAATACTATGTAAGAGGGTAGAATTGGTAGAATTGAGGTAAACTTGCCCAATAGGTCTGGCATTTTGGGCACAGGACAGCGATGCACTTAGAGTATTTATGGTGTCTAAAGGCCACGGGTGTAACATAAAAAATCTTCAGTAATCGGATGCAATTAACATTTTATTTATTTAAAATATTTAGTAATATTAATTTTAATTATAAAGTATGTGCCTATTTAATTTTAATGACAGTTAAAATATAATTTTAATAAAGTGCCATCTATAAATTATTTCTAGAACTAAGATTATTGTTAACTTTCAATGTAGTGTAATCATATGCAAAATTAAAATAAAGAGGGCATCACAGAGTAAAAAAATCAGAGTTAAAATAGGAATATAAATGAAATATTTAAATAACTAGTTGTGTGCTTAAGTTATTTGCAGTAAAGCAATAATGATTAGATTATCATGATCATCAACCGCTTTTGACATTGATGGCTATAGCGCTTGTACTTACATCTTTAAGTTAGAGAAAAAAACAATTAAAAAAGTTACACCCAAACAACATGGTGGATCAGCTGTTTTCATTTTTCTTAGCCGATTATTTATTTCTATAACGACGTACTGTTATGGTTTTTTAGCCATGTGTAAATTAAAATGGGCTCAATCGCATCGGTGCTGCAATGGCATTGTCAAACGTGTGGTCAAATTAACCCTACAGAGAGTGTAAAATGTTTAAAATGTGGTACAAAGAGACTATCGGGTCATGACAGAGAGGTGCCTAAAAGATGTTATACTGGTGATTCTTCATCAGCATACGCTTCTCGGACTGAAAAAAGCGGTGGAACAACCCCTGGTTCTGAGGCTATTGTGGTGCCAACAACAAACAATTTCATTAGGTACAGTTCCATTCAATTTATTGACAAGTAATTCCATTGTTGTCTGTGTCAATGAGTATCGATTTTTCGTAGCTGTTATTTAGGTTATATTCTCATTATATTTTTTCGTTGCGTGTCTATAAAAGAAGTTCATTAACGTAATAACTTACTTACAACCTTTTTGCAACAAGTTCCAGTCAGTATTTACCCGATCATGTAGTTATTTGGTTCACGATGTTCTTTGGTATGTATCCCTAGGTATGACTTAGTGCTTGTATTAGGTATAATTCAGTACATGTTATGAGTATAAACTAAAGTTTAGATTTTATCTTTGTTAAGTATGTCTGTAAGTCTAAAGTATGTCACACTACATATATGACATATAATAAGTTGTTGCTTCCACCAACAGCAAACTTAATTCTGATGTTTCTGGTGATAGTTAAATTTCTACAATAAATATATACTATAGTATTGGTTTTTTTTTATGATATTGGAAGGCAAACAAGCAGACGGATTTCCTGATGGTAAGAAATTCACGCCCCTTAGATACACCAAAGGTAGTAATGGTGCGTTGCCAACCTGAGGCCGGGATGTTAGGCCTCGAGTAAAAGTAAGTTTACAGGCTACCTAACCCTGCGAATCGGAACACGTCAACGGCAAGCATTGTACGTTATGGTGGCAGGAATCTGTAAGGAGGTGGTACCAATCCAGGTGAGTCGCTTCGAAACTCTACCACTTAATCAGTTGGTTGTCTGAAAAGTAAGTTTGTACCTGCTGACATCAGCATGATTTTGGTTGTGTGTCAGATTGTGCTTAAGAGTAGATATTTGTAGTTTTTTTAATTGTTTTGTTGGTTGAGGGTGAGGGTACACTCTTATCACCACTAACTAGGGTTGCCAACCATACTTTATAATAATGTATCCTACTTTATTTTTGGTAATTATATTTTATACTTTTACATACAAATAAAGAATGCAAAAATACTTTATTTTCAATATTTACTATAATGCATAAAATAAAATACGCATTATAAAAAGTACCTACAGTTGAAAAATGGCAATATATACCTTATTAAAAATGCATCTGATAGCTTAACATATACAAAAAAGTTATTTCTTACCTACTCTCCATTCCTGCCACTTGAGCTTTCACTGATAGTTTTTTTTAGTAATGAATCAAAAGTGGTGGGAAGGGAGAAAAAGAGCATCAATTTTTTTTAATAATCAATTAACTAAAAATGAATTATTTATTTAAATTAAAATTATGTTGATTGTCAACCAAGCTTTGCAACATTTAAAGATAACAAAAAAAAAATGTTAGCATGTGCTAAAAGTACTCAAAAGTATGTAACAACATAATATTTGAAAAATACTTTTTATTCTTCGTAATACTTTATTTTTTCCCTATCCAAACCAGTTTATATGTTTTTTTGGTAAAAAAAAGTTGGCAACCCTACGACCAACCAACCACAAAAACTCTGGTATATATTATTTAAGTATTTCTATACAATAGAATTGTTGACTAACGCCTATAATACAAGTAATTAGCTTACTTTGGTTTTAGATTCAATTTTTTGAGCTTGTCAGGGATACCTATTTACAGTTTTTTATTGTAGATGTCTAATAACCAGAGGCAGATTAATAGTCGAGAGTGCCCTAGGCAAAAAAATTAACGGCGCTCCTGTAACAGGAGTCTGTACCTACTAGGTATTAGTTTGTGACATTGGATATTTAGGAAAATCCTTAGACCTACTGTTTAAACAATTTTGTCGAAATTGATTTGGTAGGTTTGAGGGATAAGGCTGTTAATTTACTTGTATTGTAGCCCAGGGTTAAAGATGACACTATATTTTGTATTGCAATGTGTCAAAGACTAAAGTCAACTTGAAACAGTTAGTCTTCTTCTTCTTTTATGAATATGGCTTTTGATAGTTTTTCATGACTACTTTACCAATGTCAAGTTAGTTAATTAGTTAATTCTTACTACAACAACTACTATGACTTTGTATAGTTATACTTCTTACTATAACAACTATGACTATGTACAAAGTCATGTCAGGTCAGGGTCTTGAGTAAAGCGATGGCTTCATTACTCAAGCTTATCTAGGAGATTTGACACCAGCGAGGAAATAGACAATATACTAATTTCTTCATGATTATTTTAATTTGTGCACATTCACTGAACAAAATTGATTTACTTCCCACCTAAATTAACCAATTTCACTCAATATTAACCTTCATTCACGATGGCGCAAAAACTCCTCAAACAGTTAGTCAATATTTATTGACCAGACAGTACTAGAATTGATCATTCTAAGGTAGGTAACATAGACTTAAGTAAAGCTGATATTGATAGGTTGAACCTTGCAGTTTTTTAGTCCGTGATTATAAATAAGGCAGCTACTGATTTATAATACTAATTTAACCGCCTCGTTGGTCGAGTGGTTAACATACTCCCTTAACTATATATATACTATCTTTCAAGTTGGATCAAACTGCACATGGTGTGCAAATTTGATTGAAATCGGTTAAGTAGTTTAGAAGTCCATCGCGGACAAACAACGTGTCACGTAATTTATATATATTAAGATTGCATAACTGTGAAAAGCCGGGTTGGGCCACTAGTAATACATAAAGTACTCCAATGTTCAAGGTTAATTATTGCACTATAATATCAACTTCACTTCCCTCTTCATTTATTCTATGTTTATTTTTAAGTTTTGTGTTTACTTGTCATGTGGGATACCACCTTCAACTTCTTTTTGTTATGTCCAGCACAATACTCTGCCAATGTCACATAAATATTTGTAATGTAGAATTTGTGTTAATTGCATAATGTTAAACAGCCTATTGTCTTGTCTGAGAATTAGGTTATCAATTGTGAATTCTTTTTTTATCTAACTATATACCAGTTCCAATAAATAAACTCTCAGTTTAAGGTTGTGTTGACGAGCTAACTCTTCCAACAAATTCAATTTTAAATACAAATTATTAGTTATTGATAAATAATTACATCATAATAATATTATACAGAGTTTGATTAAGTTTCTGCCTTTATGTTTAAAAATTTAAATAGAATTGTTTTTTCAGTCTCAGTCTCAAGTTTTTATATTCGCATGGTATGTGTTGTATATAAACAGCAATCAAGTGTTAATATATAAGTAACTATAGTTTAAATTATTGTTATTAATAATGAGCTGACCACCCACTGGTATCACCCTTTTGTGTGTACATACCTGCTAAAGTCATGTAATATAGTATGTAATGTGCAATCAATTTTTGTACTGGTCAACTATCTCTACATTAAAATTGGTTGAGCTGCTTCGAAGGTTTAATTTACATGTACATATTAAATAAATAATTAGTCGACCCATCCTCTCTTTGTTTGAGAAAAGGCATCACATGTATCCCGCTTTTCTCTGCCTTGATTTACAAATCCTATACCAAGCATAGTTTAGGGTCTCGGTATAAAACTAATTGCACTGTATTTCTTGTACATGTGAAAGCGAATTTATTTATATGTGTATTGCAATAGCATCGTTAGTTAATAAGTGTATATTTTCCTAACTTTTAGAATGATTAATTCATGTATTGGTTTTTGAAATGACACAGGTTTTGTAATTATCCCATTTCTGATTTGAATGTTGTTACAGCGGATGGTCGTGCGTGGGGTCGGCCCCGCTGGCGAGCCGCGCTTGGCGCTGTGCGTGCGGACTTCGCAACGTCTCCGCCTCTTGGCGCTGCGCGGCTTGCGACGCGCTTGCCCCTCATGCACCCGTTTACAGGTATTTCATTAGCTTTCAGTTTTTCTTCATTGTCATAGTGCTTAGCTGAGAGGGGTCTATTTGAATTGAAAATATGCTAAACTCACACGTAACGGAGAGTTTTTTTCTGTTAATTCATGCTTTTAATGTAATAATCAATACGTATTACATATTTTTTTCTTATTCATTCATTAATTTTGGTCATTTTTCTTTGATTTATAATATTTTGTTTGTGCTAGACATCATTTTGATTTTGACGATTCTATTTCGGGAATGTGATGGATTTGGAGAAGGTATTATATGAAAAATAAATTTAAAGTTGTTCAAAAAAAAAGAAAATAATGAGCTGACAGCACGCTGACAGGTATCACTAGTTAACATAGATATCTACCACTTGGATGGACGTGATCATAAGGCATAGATTTAATGCTTGTCTCTTATGAGCTATGTGTTGTCACATAATTGTGTGGATTAGAATGTGGGCGTAAAATAGGCTCAAGATATTCATTTTATTTCAGATTGTCCGATGACGAGGATCAGGCTTCAGGGATGACGGAGAAAGACAAATCTGATAAGGGTAAGTCCTTACAGCTTCACTAGCATTTTTCCATACCCTTGTGTATATGTGATAGCTGCCTCTCCGTTTACTAGTCATAATGCACGTGTCGCCTCTGCTCTAGCGGTCCGGCGTCGGACTTGACTTCTTGAGGTCCCGGGTTCAATTTCCGGGTCGGTCAGCAAAAAAATATATGAAATGTGTTATTTTCAATCTTCTACTAAAAAATAAAATCAATAAAAAACAAATTGTCAGGATCGTAAGGTCTGGCACTCGATACTCTCTGCCTGCCTCGAAAGGGAGTTGGCGTGAAGATATGTTTGTACTAAAAATAATGTTGCCCAGGATTGGGTGTGCCCGGTGGGCGATAGACTTGCCATCTATCACATTGTGGGACTTAGTTTTCGGCTAGTCGTGGGTGCCTTGCTAGTGCCTCTGCCTACCTCTTCGGGATTATTAGCGTGACTTACTTTAATGCACGTGTCAAATTTTGTTACCGTCGGTGCCAAATTTTGTTGAAGTGTTTTTGATTAACAAACCTATATTGAAAATCCCCCACAAACTTTCTCGTTTGTAATTTTAATAAATTAAAACTTGACTTGTGTATTTTGCAGATAACAGTATGATAAGATCTAACACACTAGCTGTGCCATCATACAAACCTTCTTCGAGTTTGTCTGGTGACCGTCGTTTGAATTTAGATTTGCAGTCGCTGCGATTGTCCCCTACACAAATTACGGATCACGCACATGGAGTAACTCGCTCCCTATCCCATGGTTCAGTGATTAACTCCCAACAGAAATGGTGGAATGTTGAGGAGCCTAGAAGAACAATCAATAGACCCACAAGCCTTATGGTGTCAGAAAGATATGGCACATCCACATATAATCCAAGAGAATCATTCCTAAGAAGTCTTCATACTGTTACAAGAAGGCCTAAGAAAGAAAATGAAAGTAAATCGAATTGGGAGTTGAATTACGTGAAGGAATATCAAAGAGAACAAAGCAGAGCCTTGCATTTAAAGAAATGGGCTTGCAGTAAGTGTACTCTGGAAAATTCTGGAATTAGGACACACTGTGAAGCGTGTTTGTCTCCTAGAATCTCGCCTTTGTCGAGAATCTCGAACACAAGAGGTCTTAGTGTTACCACTTTAGGGAGACATGAGACCTTAAGTGGGAGAGATGGTGCTACTTCATTACCTTCTTCTGGTGGTGTTATGATAACGGTGCCAGATTGGCCTCAAACTGGGAGCATTTCTGGAGGGGCATTTCAAAGGTCCTTCAGCGCACAGAACTCGCCAGAAACTCGGCCTACCTATAGAAGATCGTTCTCTGAGCAGAACAGTGAGAATCGTCCTATTGGCAAAGTGATTTCAAGTAGGAGGAGTTTGAATGACTATCAGAAATCTTTAGCAAGTTATTGCAGTTCCTTAGTGAAGTCAGAAGCAAATTCTGATAAAAAAGCAGAAGAATCGATAGAGTTGATTGATAAAGAATGCAGTTGGGATACTAATGCTGAAGGAGTTATCTATGCTTTGCCGAATAAGGGAAAGTATAAGGATTTGAATTTGCAATTGCAAGTCAATAATAACGGTACGAGGTATTCTTATGTGTCGGTGCAGGATACAAAAACGGTGATGAGTAACTCACAGAATGAGGCTTTATATGCGAATGACATTGGTGATGACGATTATGCTAGGATCGATGAACTGCTAGGTGCTGAAAACTGTATATCACCAGTAGGTGAGAGTAATTTGAGGACTTCTCATATAACTACGACTAAAGATAGTGGGAAAGTGTATAATATGCTGCCATCGATGGGAAAAGTTTCCCATAATCCTCGGGAGTCAACCAAAGTGCCTTCAATCCAGCAACAAACTCCGTAAGTTATTTTTAACAGTTTTGTCAATTTAAATTTCAGATAAGAAATAATATGGGAAGATATTAAGTTTTTTTTATATACATTCGCTATAAAACATTTGTCTCATTAGTGACAATAAAGTTGTAAAAAGTTTTCAAAAGTGTCATTCAGGATAAAATTCAGGGTAAAAAATACGGAAATTTAGGTGAGCTATAATACATGCGTCATAAATTGTGTGTTTGTTAATGTTAAACTCGTAATCTATACATCTATATCTATACAAATAAGTAATTGCAGTATCTCTAATGTTCACTATTTACTACAGGCATATGAAGGTATATAATGCGCATATAACAAAATAACATTGTTTACATTTTTTGTCTGTTTGTTAGGGTTAATTTCTTAAGAGTCTACCTATGTTGACGGGGCTTGTGGTGGCAGGCAGATAATGTGATAAGGGGTAACTCAAGCTACATTTATTATTTTTGTATTTTAGAAAAAGTATAAATTAACTAAATTACTTTTTTGATAAAATCCACGTGGACCAAATTCGCGGGCACAGCTAGTGATAATATAGTTGATGTGTTGTATGACCTTGAACGAGATAGTAGGTATGTAAATATACAAGCCATCTGAGATGCCGAAAGGTTTTGTAGAAGGGTCGATAGGTAGATAGATGTCGGGTTATATGATTAAAATTCATTATTACATGAATATTTAATGCAACTAAGTACTACTAGGTAGGTAAGTAGGTAGGTAGGTCGGTCGGTCGGTCGGTAGGTAGGTAGGAAGGTATTTTCACTCAGATCACCTCTGATAAACATAACTGTGTAACAATACTAATTAAATGTCGATTAGTTGTTTTATTTAACTTCATTCCACCCGTTCAGTTTGTATGGGAAAAGTTAAAATGTTTATTTTCCTAGCTTCCTCACACACGAACGAGATAAAAATCCTGAATCTAAATAAAATTATTTAATTTGCAATTTTCCGCCAAAAAATGTATACGTATTATTGCGTAACAAAACAGGTAAAATAGTGCGCTAAGAATGAATTGGACTTACCGGAAGCTAAAACTCCCAAATACATCCAGCTCAACACAATACACACCACTAAACTGTTTTAGTAGCACCAACAATACACATACGTATTGTATGGTAAGTCCAATTCATTCTTAGCGCACTATTTTGTCTGTTTTGTTACGCAATAATACGTATACATTTTTTGGCGGAAAATTGCAAATTAAATAATTTTATTTAGATTTAAGTATGGATTTCCGCAAAGTAACGCCTTCTTCTATTAATTTTTTTATAAAAATCCTGTGTCCGTCTCCTGGTTGTAAGCGACCTCCTTATCTATTTGTTCTTGAGTTATAAATAGTGTAACTAAAACGAATTTCTTTCGTGTTTATAAATTACTAGGTGTCCTGCCGGACTTTGTTCTACCCGTTCACTTTGTTTGGAAAAATAAAATATTGTTTTTCCAATTTTCCCAGTTACTTACTTCATAAATAATACAAAAATAATTAGCCAAATCGGTCCAGTCGTTCGGAAGTTATGCGCTTACCAACACATTTAGCGATTCATTTTTATATTATAGATTAATGTATGAACTAAATGTCCTGAAAAAAAAAATATTGGTGGATTCCAGTCGCGGTGCGAGCGCGGCGCGAATGTGGCAGTGCAGCGAATGTTGGTTCGCGTACAATGCGTGGGGCTCCCGGTGTGATGTCTGCCGGAGCGCTAGGCCTCCGCATGCAGTCACACTTGCGCCGCCGCCCGACCGACCTAGGACTAGGTGAAATCATATTCGTTTTAAAGAAATCTTTAGAATAAATCCTTAATATGGATATAAAAAAATAGTAGTCAGTTATAGATATCACTTATAATGATAAAAAATCAATTTAAAATAAACTCGAAAGGAGTAAAAATTAAATAATTTTTCAGTTATTTGAAAGCGCCATTTGTCTGGTGTTTTTTATTATTGGAAAAGACCAAGCAAATTTCCTGGCACACGCCGCCTTTAGATACCAAAGACGGTAATGATGCATTACAAACCTGTTGCTAAAATGATAAGCCTGTTGCGTTTCTGCAAACAGGAATTTGACAATGATCAGCACTGACATTATCACGGAAAGAATGTGCAAGGTCTGGGTGCCGCTGCAGGACGTTACCATCAAATCTAATTAAAATTCTTTTATTGCAGGAATAATTCGTCCTCAGAAGCAAGTGGTGCGAAGCCTGAAACGAATCGGAACGACCCGCCCAAGAAACTGACAGTGCCTATAGCGTCTTTGGACCATGACCTCAATAGTGACGAACTTCTCTTTGCTGTTGGTATGTTATATACTGGAACGTGATTACTAATAGTTTCGTTCTGTCATATTAATCATTTTTTTGATTGTATACCTTAAACATGCAAAAATGAAACAAAAGATACTTGCTATCTCGCTCATGTTATATATGCCCTTGATGTTAATCCACGATGAACAGTATTTTTAAAATGACCCGTACGCAATCATCTCTGATACATCCGACTCGATTCGTGCACAAGAATGAAGTTGAAAATATTTTTTAAAGTTTTATGGATTGAAAATATATTTTATCTATAATATTAAGTAAGATGGACACGGAATAACAAGAAAGTGCTCAGATTTGGATATTCTGCCTCTACAAATCTATTGCGTCATATGTTGACTTTTTTAGGTTTTAAGGTTAGAAGTAAACACGCAGCTCAGACTCAGACTTGTGCAGGTTTGTCGGCTATCCTATCTTGGAATGGAACACCACAGCGTATAGCATTGAAATTATGGCAAAAGAAATAGGTAAGATGCTGGTTCCAATCTGTGCTGCCTGTTGTGGTGCCAGAAACTTTACTAGCTATACGATTACCGCTGTACCTAGCCAAGGTTTACGTTCATCGTGATGGGGGAGTATTTACTGTTGCCCGTGGTTATGCTTTGTCAAACCGCCGTCATCGCTTACGGCCAATATTAATAATCAATCCAATCAAAACTTGCTGTATAAGATTGATATTTTGATCTATTTTTATGTTATCGCTTGCCAATAACATATCTGTGGACAAGATAAATATGGCAATTAGGTACAGGATATGCCGGTGTATACGCAGCTATCTAGATTGCTAGAAATCCATCTTTAGAGATACATTATTAACATTGGCCGTAAGTCATCTTACCGCAATTAGAAACAATAAAAATTGAGTGTCAAAGACAGACAGATATAGTTGTTTCACTCACTCCATGCAGCTTCTCTTTTACTCAAACTTAAGTCAGTTTCGACATTTTGTAGCTTGTGGAATAGTTTAAATTTCACCTGTGTGAATGTTACTACAATTATGAATTTTCTTGCTGCATTGAATGACGGCGGACTGACAGCGTAATTAAAGGCAACGGCCAACACGCGAATCCCATCCCCGGTCTCGCCGTTCATGCTTTAGGTACAGTACGGCGTTAATGATCATACTACACTTATATAAATTGACTGCACTGGTGCGATAATCCACTAACCACCAGTAGGTGATAGGTGTCCACATTCTCCCGCTACGAAGCCTGAATTATCGCCTTGATAGTAGTTGGTACAAGTTGGATTAATTGCAATGGTTAGGTAAAAAACAGACATAAGAGGTTTAACATCACAACTTAAGGTTCATAGTGTAAACTATTTTTGGTTCTATTAGGAGCGTATTTATATTTCTTACCATTAGAAAATTCGTCTTGTTGACTGTCTTTAAGGTATATTAAAAAATATTTATTTGCTCGTTTTTCCATGGTCATACCGGAATTTCGTTTTGTCTATCTGAAGAGTGGCTTTACACGAGTGTGGTTCTTAGATTCGACCCCGACTCCGAGCGTGGAGTCCTTAACATGGTCGTGCGAGCGCTGCACCCTCGTGAACGAAGCCACCGCCGGCGCCTGCGCAGCCTGCGCGGGATCCAAACCTGCGGCACAACAAAACAATTTCTGGTAACATTAACATCTAGTCAATAGCATGTAATAGTTAATATGATGAAGTGCTGGAACAAGTGAATGAAATTGTATATCTTGGTTGCGCTTTTAGCAGGGATGGAAGGTACACCGAAGATGTAGAGAGGAGAGTGAGTGCAGGGAATAGTGTGAATGGAGCGTTGGGTAAGCTATTCCAAAGCGAGGCTTTAAGTCAAAAAGCTAGACTCGCTTTACATAATTCTGTGCTTATCCCAACGTTATTGTATGGAAGCCAAAGTTGGGTATGTCAGAAAGAGCATGAAAGTAGGATAAATGCGGTCGAAATGAGAGCACTACGGAAAATCTGTGGTGTAACGCTCGCTGACCGCATTCGTAACAGTGAGATCCGAGAAAGAGTGAGATTGAAAAAAAGTATTGGTGTTAAAATGCGAAAGGGCATGCTCCGCTGGTTCGGTCATGTGGAAAGCATGACAGATGAAAGATTGACAAAGCAGATATACAATGCGTATGTGGATGGATGTAGGTACCCGGGGAGACCAAGGCTGACATTTCACGATCAGATCAATCGGATAATATCCGAGGCTGGTGTCAAGAGTCTCCGATACCGGCGTGTTTGTATGAAAAGGGTAATGAATGTGAAAGAAGCAAGACAGGTTTGTCAGGATCGTGAGGTTTGGCACTCGATACTGTCTGTCTACCCCGTAAGGGACTTAACGTGAAGATATGTGTGAATGGAAAATTATCAAAAAAATTAATAACCCTCGACAAAACCTATATGCAATGCACCTAAGAACCATCTTGATTACGTTACTTTCAACAAAAAAGACTCATGGAAATCAGTCTATCTGTTTAAAAGTTTTGATACACACACATACACATACATACATACATACATACATACATACAGACATGTCAAACTTATAACTTTTTGTTACGTCGATGGTTAATAATAGGACCAGTTACGATCGTTAAAATAAATAAATGAAATTTCACAAAAAGATCTAAATGTATTATAGCGCGAATAAATGAGAAATACGACGCGTAGTACTAGAATTGGACTTCCAGAAGTCAAGGATCACAGATATATTCAGTTCCACACACCACTATACTTCATCTGTAGCACTCACTATGTACACACTATAAATTTTACGAAGATCGAATATACTACATTAAAATATGTATTTATAGCCAGCTCAGTTTTTTATAATATGTAATTTATTTGCAGGACATGTAGTTCGTGTACTCTAAGAAACCCGTTGTCGGCGAATCTTTGTCTCGCTTGTAAAACCCCACCAGTACCCAAGCACGGGCTACCAAGCGCGTCCAGTGATGCCAGTCAAAGTTCCGGTAAGTGCAGCATCGTGTATGTAAGACAGCAACTTGAACAGAAACAAATCTCTGACAAAACGGTGAAACGTTGCTTAACTAATAATGTCTTAATTAGCAAGCACAACCAAAGCCAACCAATATCATTCTTTGATTTCGCTATAGGTTCCTCTGAACGACGACGATGAGTTAATGATAATTGCAGGTCGGAGTCCATCACCAAGACGTTCAAGGCACACTCCAGCGTTACCCAGACGAGGCTCCAGACATAAAACACCACCCCCAGAAACGAAGTACGTGATATATTTATTTTCTATAATTACTAATATACTATTTTATTAAGGATTATTTAGAAGACGTTTGTGACCTTGCAGTCAAAAATTATCATGGTTTCGGCAAATAGTAGGCAACTTTATTTGAAACTTTATTTTGGGAATATAATATACAGTGCTATAAAGTAGAACGATGGCATTTAGGTCCAAGTTACTTTAGATACAATACTAATAGTAATAATACACATCTGTCCACCAATAATTATCGCTTGTGCTTTGTTTGGTTAGAAGTTTAGTTGCAGTAGACTGTGTATACAAATGATAAAGAGATATGTTAATTGATGCGTTATTGTATTTATAAAATCAACAAAAAGAAGAGGAGAAAGAACATCACCTTGAGGTACACCGACTTCAAAAGGTGTCCACTCGAAAAAGCGTCACTTACAAATATTCGTTTGTGATGTCCTATTTTATACTGTCACTTGATTTTAACACTAGTTTAACAACACTTTTTCACCTTGCACGGAAAACTGTGGACAGGGCTGGGCCGGGAACAGATACATTTAGATGGTATCTGTTATATCGAGGATTTGGATTGCCTCAATGTTCACGTGATGGTAAAGTCTACGTCGATGATCTTCTGAATTTCAATCTTTCTAATTTTAATTATAAATCCATTTTCAGTTCCGGGCAGAAATAAACCCTTCTTTAATTTTTTTCTTTTTCATGTGTTCAGTGAATGAGTTGGAGTCTGTGTATACAGTTTTACGACGGTTAATTATTATGATAAAGGATCATTGGTACATTTTATATAACAGCTTACTTATATTAATCTAACAATATAGTGAGGTATACAAACTCGTTTCATAGCATTTTATGGTAGTGAATAGGGAAATCCATCTGTCCTTGTCATTGTATCTGCTAAAAAGTCTAGGAATGTTATTTTGATTAATCATCGTTTTATTTCGTACGTATATTATTTAATAATTAATTAGTGATAAATATTCCAGTTAAATTTTAAATAGTCCAGTTTATATTCCAGATGACGTTTTAGTTTAATTTTATATTTCAGTTCCAATTAATAATTAGTGATAAATATAACAGTTGTGTTCAACTGTTATATAGGATAGGACACGTAACTTGCTTCATTTTCCAAAATTTAAAGTACTTATAACAATAATTATAAATTAATATTTCATTACTAACACGGCACTCAAAATTGTTTTCTTTTTAGGGATGAAGCAGACGAGTGGTCGTGTTCAGAATGTACTTACGTGAACAACAGCTCCGTGTCCGCGTGCGAGATGTGCCAGTCCGTACGACCGCAACTGTTGCCGCACGCACGGACGCACGATCTCTCACGTAAGTATTTGTATTACTTATATCATTTGAATACGTCGTTCATTATTGGAATGAAGTTCCTTACGGCAGGCTTGGAGGAGATAGGGATTTTGCTGCGCGAAAAATTGTGATAGTAAAACCGTAAGAATAATCCATAAGAATATTTGTGGAATAAAATCGTTAAATGAGACGTGCGCAGGCGTGACAGTTGCTGCGCGACTGATACACAAGCGAGTAGTGTATAATCTGTGGCCGTTCAGAGAATGCGTTCCTACCTATCAATTAGTCACGACTAGTGATGGCCACAACATAACACTGAGTTCGTTACCGTTCCTCCAAAATGAACCGCCGCCTTATTTTTAAGATTATTTTCGTTTTAAATTGGCGGAATCATTTAAAATTTATATTTTAGCTATTTAAGTGGAAACCAAAAAAGCGTAATATTAATATAATAAAATTGTTTTATTTATTCTTTGTCACAAAGTTACAATTTGTATTTCTGTGCAATAAAGTACATTAAATTGAATGTGCGTACAGAATATTAATCAGACTTCGATTCGCTTGAGGAGGTGGTGTCTTCATCATCATCTTCGTCTACATGTATAATTATATTATTATCAATAACAGAA
>NJDC01004027.1:126864-142242 GCA_002245475.1 Calephelis virginiensis
ATGATATTAAAATTTATTATGGTCGAATTTTGACCAATGGGCGACCACTAGTATCTATAAAAAGGAGGAAATAGTGGGATTATTCTAGTGAATAAGTAATGTGGTGGTAATATTGAATTTACGTGCGTTTTAATAATGTGGATAATACATATACAAAAGATACAGATTGTAATTGATCTCATATGTATCTTTACGCCCATATCCCCGAAGAGGTAGGCAGGGGCACAACCAGGGCACCCACGACTAGCCGAAGATACTAGGTCCCACTATGAGATAGGTAGCAAGCCTATCGCCAACCGGGCACATATCCAATCCCGAGCAACCTTTTTTTATTAGAAAATTCGAAAAACCTAATTTTCTTTTTGTTGCCCGACCCAGGAATCGAACCCGGGACCTCATGCAGTCAAGTCCGAAAACTGAACCGCTAGACCACAGAGGCGATTATAGGATCTCATATGTATTTTTTAAATTATACCTCTTAAATTTCCACTTGTTCTAGGTATTCGTCTCTACACATTAGAGTAGGGCTTTACAATATGTTTACAAAAGCTCAAGTGGTGACATTATTATCACGTTTGTTAAAAATGTATGAGACAAAAGAAAATGCACAAAAGTGAGTTCTGTATTGACAAAAATCCCAGTCAGTTAATACAAATTCTGATATAATTGAAAAAAGCAAGAGTCGTGGCCAAACTCTATAATATTAAAGAAAATAAACATGCCAGTAATGATATTATTATGTAAATAATCCATAATACCAGAGCCAGAACCATAACTTTTTAAAACAGTATTAATTAAACCTCCCAACTTTCTACTTCACACCGACTACGTTGTGCGTGCATTAAGGTCCTTTTTACATTGACACGTATTGTTAAAATATTGTTTTAAAATGTCTTATTAAGGATAACGCCCATTTGGACGGGCCGGGGCGAGGCGCATCGCAGCGCAATAATTCGCCTGGATCGCTTGCATACATTATGTATGGAGCAACGCCCACTGTACCGGGGCTCATCGGAGTGGAATTTACCGCGGCGGATTTCCGCGAAGCACCCCGCTCGCATTCCTCGATGCACCCTACAGTGACCAAAGATCACAATCACTATTAAGAATAGAATACTCATGGCATTTTAATGCTAAAATTTCGTATGAAAACTACCAAAGGCGCTACTTCCCATACTTGAAGATTCGTATGACAACGGCTAGATGGCACCACTTTCCATACTTGACGATTTCGAATCCGGTCGATGCGATGCGGCCCGGCCCGCATCAGTGTGCTTTGCAACGCGATGCACCCCGGCTCGACACGCTCCGCCCCGTCAACAGTGGGCGCTATCCTTCAACCGTCAAATCTTAAACTAGAATAAGAAATAATAAAGTAGTAATTCAATGTTACAGCCAAAATACACAATTGCAAATAATGTAATCTCTCGTCGTCTTCGTCGTCGTCGATCGTCTTTGAATTTTGACAGTTTGTGATAATCAAGTAAGTTATTTTAAAATGTCACATGAAACTTAGGAAAACAGTTATGATATTTTATTAATTTTTGCCTTCCACAAAGCATATGTTCTTGTTGGTAAGCGAATAGATCTAGATAAATAAGTGCGACACAAAATATTTAGTAATTACATTAGGGAGAAGCGATTTTATAACTTATTTTTATGCTAATAGATATTAAAATCACATAGCGATAATCATGCCTTTAGAAGTTTTGTGTCGCACGATTAGGTATTAAATTTCATTGTGTAATATACGTTATTCACATCGTCGTAAAGATCATAATTGTAGCACGTGTGTGTAGAGTTAATATAAAATAATTTGTACACAAAAATAAGCTTTTGTAAGAAACGTGTCGACAGTATTGATGAACTGTTTTTCTTGCAGTTAGAGTGTAATAATTAAATAACATGATGCGAATTTAAATGTTTCGACCAATCGCAGCATACGGCTCAAAGCTGAACAAGTTCTGATTGGTTATTAAGTTTTCGTTTGTAAGTATAATTTCGCAATACGTTATTTAATTTCAAGATTATTATTTGTGCCATAGTTAAACTAAGCGAGCAAGAATGTAGTTTAGACTTTGTTTCAACCAATCAGAAACAGAGGATTGACTATATTTTAATAAAACGACAAGGATTATTTTTCGAATTAAGCGACATAGTTTCAGTTTGAATTACATATCAAATGTGGTTAAAAATCAACTTTCAAATAAATCTGAAACAAAAACGACTACAAAGATATCTGTAAAAATATCACTGTAATTTGGAAAGTTTCTTTCAACAGTCTGTTTCTGAATGGTCTAATAAATTATTCTAGATTTTAAATTTTAAATCATGTATTTATTTCTTGCTTCAAAAAACGTTTAACACCAGTATTAAAATATGTAAAATAATCTTGACAGCTTGATAAAAGTGGCAATTATCAATAAATGTACCGTGTATTTGTAAAATAGTATTTTATGTGCTAACAATTTACGTGGAACTGCGACATTATCGTCTGTAACAAGATCTTTTGGCGTTGAAACCTCAGCCTCAGATTCGCAACGCATCTCTACCACCTCTATGCAATCTGTTTTTCATGCAATCAAGAAATTTGTATTCTTGTTCGTTTTAAAAATGTTACAATATAAAGGCATAGTCAGTTCTATATCTAAAAAAATCTGTATTCATCCTAATATTGATTTTCAAATACAACAGCAAATATTTTTGGTCTTATTCAAGAATCAAAACAACATAATGAAAAAATTAGTACCTATACTTGTTAATATAAATTTCAGCTTTCCTAAAGCAAAAACTAAGTAATTATGGGTTCTGTAACAGTTGATTCAAAAAGAGGTCACTTTACGGAAAACCATACTTAAATACAAATGAATTTATTTAATTTACAATTTACCGCCAGTAAAATTTATACCTATTGGACAAAACAGAAAAGACAGTTGGTAATTAATAGATTGGACTTACTAGAAGCCAACAAAGACCCCAAATATATCCACCATTTATTTTTTGAGAGATATTGCAAATAATATGCATAATGGCTCGTGTATCCGTTGTTATTATATCATTGGTATCCCTATATTTAATTTATTGGTAGGCTGAAGCAAGAAGTAAATAAATATTTTTTATTTATAATTATATTTAACGTAGAATTGTTTTGTAGGAAAACGACGCTTAATTTGTACGTTAGCAGTTATATGGATGCATGTTTTAACTTAATGTAAGGGAATAAAAATATTTAAATTTGAAGAGCTTTTTTATTATTATGTTGCGGACAAAGGGTAGGTCATGAGAAGTAAGATGCAACTGTCTCTATCAGATGTCACTTCTGCGTTACTATTTTATGTGTTTGATCTTGCATTACGTGTGCAAGTCGACTTACTCTCCTGAAAAATAGGTTAAGTTGTTGTACCAATCCTGGTATCAATAAATTTTCTTATATTTTGATTGGTAGCTTTTTAGAAATAAAGTAGTTAGTATATAGTTATTATATAACACGATGACGATAATTTTTAGCAAAATTTTTCTTAGTATGTGGACGGTTGAAGGTAACCGGTAACTGGGGAGACCAAGGGACTGATTGCATATCTTTTTGCTATATATTTGCTATCTCCTGTGACCAACAAATATACAACGGAGATAGAAAATACGAATCATGTCATTTGACAACTATTTGAAGTACACATTACCCAGTAATCATCACTAAAAAGATACGCAATCAGCCCCCTAAACGAAGTTGACTTTCCACAACCGAATCGGTAGGTTATTATCTAAGGGTGGTCAAGGGCTTTACATACCTTTGTGTTTGTATGAAAAGTAATAAATTTGGAGGAAGCTCTCCACAAGGTATTTGGTAAAAGTATATGTATGTATGTTGTCTGTTTATTTGTTCACTGGCAACAGCCCGGCTTCGCCACAGAACAATTATAGTACTCCGATAAGAAATTCGAATGCATAGAAATAATGTGGGATCAAAATGTCTTACAGCGCCATCTCTTGGTGTCCACAAACATAAGTAGATTTTGTAGGATATCCGATCCTCCCTGCCATTGTTTTCATTGGAATGTTTTGGAAATAACAAGATCAAACTACATTTTTGGCGCCATTGAGAGAAAATATGGTCGAAGTTTTTTCATAATTATTGAATTTCGTGTTGATATTGAGTGAAGTTAGACAATTTTGGTGGCATTTTGTACAATTTCGTTCAGTGAAAGTGCACAAATGAAATAATTAGGAAGAAATTAGTGTATCGTGTATTTCCTCGTTGCCGCCAAACCTCATTACATGAGCTTGGGTAATGAGGCCATCACTTTACCCAAGAGCCTGTCATGGCTAACTGACGACTTATGAGTTATGATTGATGACTAATTATAATTTATTAAAATTGATTTAAAATTTGAAGCAAATTTCTACTTGACTAATGACAAAATACTGACTTGAAGGCCAATACTTAAAGAAAGAAAAGGAGATCAAACTAAAATTTCAATGATGTACATGTTGTAATGTATTAAATAATAAACACAGAAATAGTAAACTGTATATTATCAAAATTTAAGTTTTATCAGTAAATTAAAAACAACAACATATCTACGAGAACACTTTATTTTTACTAGAATTTTAAACAAATCTTTCTTCAATTACGCAATACATCTTTTACGTTCTGGGAAATGATACAAACAAAGCTTTTTTATGGTTTCTTTTGACGTTATTACAAACACAAAAATTATTTCGCTATGTCAATTTTCTATGTATATCAGTACCGTTAAACTTTTATTCTATAATGGAGGAATCAGAGCTATACTTTAAAATATGGAAAAGCACTTCAATACGCTAGAATCACAAGAAAATATGGATATTGCGTAGTTACAAATTCAGCATTTTACCTAAATTCCACAAATTCCAAACTTCGGACCATATTGCCATTTGTATTTGGGTTTTAGCACAATAATTATGTCACTTTGAAATTTGAAAACATATTAACACATTTTATTATGGTGATTAATTTGTTTTTGTTTTTATGGTGTATTTAATTTTTGTCACACATAATATAGTTTCAGAAATTACTGCCAATCAAGAGAATATTTAATCAGTTTCCATATTTTTGTTTTTCTTTAGTTTTTTAATCTTTTTACCTCGAGTTTAATTAATCTAATTAAGTGACAAGTTATTATATCATCATAATAAAAAAATCGATGTTGAAAAACACCATAAGAAGGACAACTGATAGATACTTTTTCCTGGAAATAATTTCTGAATCATAATTCATTACACACTGTGGCGTAAGTCAGGTTATATTTTTTTGAAAACTCATTGGTGATGAACAAGAAACGCATTTGTATCGTGAACACATTACTAATATTAATAATTTATGGTATTGGTATCATCGGTTAACATCAATAAAACAAGCATACAATTTTGGATAGTGTGGGGTTAGACCCATTTGTATAATTGTTCTGAGAATCAGTATTTATTTATGGACATGGAGATTAGTCTGTGATTTTTTCACAACTATTTCTCAAATTTCACAATGTATACTTTTTAAAATCGTTTCCGAATCTGGCAACATAGCTTTATTTTGTATTAAATTTACTCCATCTCGCGGGTTCCATAGCAAACAATGAAACAGTCTAGTGGTATGTAAATATTACCAATCTCGCCTGGGCTTCGCTTGGGTGGACAATTTTCTCATTTTTCATACAAATAACTTGGCCTATGTTCATCAGCGGTAATGTCCGCTTCTAATGGTAAAATATTTTTTTCAAATTGATCCAGTAGTTTTAAAGCCTATTAAGAAATTACACAATCAAACTTTTTAAAATTACAGTGAAGATAATGTACCGATAGCAGCTCGAGATTCCCAATAGAATTTCAACCCAATCGGTTCAGATGCTTAGTATTTATGTGAAACAGATAAGTTCGGAAATATATTTTTACTATCCGGTGTCCTATACCCATTGGCCAATGGGAATGAAGTCCCGCGGTAAAAAGTAGGCTACGTTGATCAGGAATAATGCCAGTTTGCAATGATAAAATAATTTTTAATATCTATACTAATGTTATAAAGCTGAAGAGTTTGTTTTTTTTTGCTTGAACGCGCTAATATCAGGAATTACTGGTCCGATTTCAAAAAAACTTGCAGTGTTAGATAGCCCTTTTATCGAGGTATATCATCACGCTAGAACCAATCCCAGTGGAGCACCAATAAAAGAATGTTTCAAAATTAGGGGATTTTTTCCTATCGAGAGCTTCCGCTACGTGCGCTGCGTAAATGGTTAGTTTCGCAAAAATCATGCATGACAGAATTGTTTCTCATCTTAAGCTCTAAAAAAACCTATGCCATAACGTCAGCTTTCTTACCGTTGACGTATTCCGGTTCGGAGGATAAGGTAACCGGTAAACTTATTATTGCTCGAAGCCCAACATCCTGGTCTCAGGTTGTCAACGCACCATTACTACCTTTGACGTCTTTAGGTTGCATGAATTTCTTACCATCAGGAAATCCGTCTGCTTGTTTGCTTTCCAATATCATTAAAAAAAGTATTTAATTTTGAACTAAGTTACCACTAACATCATTTAATTTAAATCAATATCTAAGGAGATATTGTAGTTATAAAATAACATCACAGCAAAATAATGATCGAGTACTGCGCACACAAAGTGCAAATCCGGTGGAGAGTCATGAGGGGGAAATGTACTTATATAAAAATGAAACCTCATTTCCCGTGGCGTGATGGGATACGCCTGAACGTATGGATTACCTTTGCAATTTTTGATGTAACAACGTCTCATAGGTATTAGGTTGTAGATTGGAGTCACTCTTGAAAAAGTGTAACGCCCGCTCACGTATGTTACGATGAGTCACCGAACGAGAGAGAGGCCCGCCGGACCGCTACAATGTTTTAGTAAACCAAATATATTTATATAGTTAAAATTTGTGCATTTCTTATTTTCATTCAATTCCTTGTTCCTATTGTGCAATTTAATAATATTCATATCAATAAATATTCTACCGAGATAAAGACGTTGTCACGTAAAATCTTCGCCCGTAAATCCGACTTTACAGGCAACCATTTTTTTATGTTGGTTATTGTCAGGAGACGGTTCATAAGAAGCGAAAAACCGAAAAAAAATTGCTGGGAAAATGGGAAAATATTGCTTAATTTTTTTTCATTATAGCTGTAAGTAGATGCTAAAGTCAAGCGATACCTACGAAGTTCGTCTGGTCGGCTGTTTATTAAATACAAGCGAACTATCTACTGTTTCCTCTTTATGATTGGTGTATTTACCAAATTAAAACATAAGACTTTTGGTGCAAACGTTCTGACTATGCTCCTAAAGTATATTCGTTACGGCGATTCATTTTTATTTATATGTATAGAAAAATATAGATTAGATGCATACCTAATCACACCTAATCTACATGCACGTCTGTGAAACCATGGAAATACACATAAAATTTCAACCCAATCGGTCTAGCCGCTTTGTAGTCGGTCCAATAGTTTCGGACCCTATTCAATACAAACCGTGTAAAAAATGTATGAAGTTCTATTGCCGTAATTGTAATAGCAAGATATATTAAAAAAGAAAAAGTATCTTCAGGCCCATGTCCCCGAAGAGGTAGGCAGAGGCACAACCAGTACACCCACGACTAACCGAAGACACTAAGTCCCACAAGGTGATAGGTGTCAAGCCTATCGCCAACCAGGCACATGTCCAATATATGTGACCATAGCCCCTATGCCTCACCCCCACTTGGATCCGCCCTTGTGATACGATGATCAAGGGAAATGGGGATTCGTTTTATATATAGGTATATATATCGCCTTTGTGGTCTAGCGGTCCGGCGTCGGATTTGACTTCTTGAGGTACCGAGTTCGTTCCCCGGGATAGGCAACAAAAAAAGTAGAATTATATAATTTCAATTTTCTAATAAAAATAACGTTTCGAGGGGTTGGATATGTGTCTTTGGCGATAGGCTTTCCACCTATCACATAGTGTGTCTTTTTATACATACATTTACTTTTGGACTTATTTTATTCTTTGTAGCCTTTTTTCAATTTTATGTATTTATATGTATATATATAAATAACAAACACTACTATACAAACTGCGACATTAGATTTCGGAATATTTCAACCTAGGTCAGATATTCAATAGGTTACATTTTAGTTGAGTAAAAACCGTAGCAAGAAGCCAGTTTGATGGATCGAAACGATTTGTGCCCGAGCCTCGAGTGGTAACGCAATATTGGAAAAGCCTGTCGAAACACTTGTAGGTCAAAGGGTAAATTATACATTTTAGCGACGCCTTCGCCTAATTTGTTTTTAGCTAATTATTTCAAGGGATATTACTAAATACCTCAGGAAAAACCGTTTGTTTCTTGGTCAAGGTTATGTTGTCTTTACCAACGAATACACTTCCACTTTGAATCGTAGACTTTAAATGAGTGATTCTTGTATTTGTATGCAATTGGTTTCTCCGAAAGAGATCTAACGATTTTGATGAATTTTTGTTTTATAGACAGGCTTTTACTATTAAAATCATAGATCGCCTCTGTAGTCTAGCGGTATGGCGTCGGACTCGACGTCTTAAATAAAACCCCAGGTTCGATCCCCGGATCCGACAACAAAAAAAATAGAAAATGTATATTTTCAATTTTATAATGTCTAACAATAAAGTTGCCCGGGATTTGAATATGTGCCCGGTCGGCGATAGGCGTGGGTGTCTCGGATGTGACTCTGCCTACTTCTTCAGGGATATGGGCGTGACGATACTTTTTTTTTTAGATTTATTGATTAAATTGAACTCAGTAAGTGCTATTCCCATACCTACTATATAAATTCTTTTAAGCACTTAAAACACTTGAAACTAGATGATCTATCACATCGTGGTAATAAAGACCGCACAGATTTGTTAATGCAATTAAAAAGTTTGATGTATGTGTATTATGATTAGTTAAATTATTAACTTTTAAAATACCTATAAAGATGATTAGTCTGAAATAAAAAAAAACATTTGAACTTTATATATATAAGAAACTTACTGATATAAATGAGCCTGTAATAATTTTATTGAAGTTATTAGTAGTAGTACCTTGTTGGTGAGCCCAGGATGTTGAATATGTAACCATTCGAGTGAAGAGAAGAATATCAAATGACGTTTATATTTTTACCGACATTGGAGCGTATAAAACCAAAAATTATTATAATAGCGAACTTTCATTCGCAAGCGCATTAGATATCGAGTCTCACTTGTTTTTCTTGTAAATTGCCAATTGTCTAGGATGGCATAATAGCTGATAATACACTTAGATGAATGAACATACGTGTCTCAAAGGGTTTCTTTTTAAAAAAATACATGTGGTCTAGGAGGCTACCTGATGGAAAGTAATCACCATTGCTCATGGAGATCTGTAACACAAAGCATTAGATGCTGATGCGATGCCGACTTTTTAAAAGTTTTTTTAGACTTTCTTTTAAAAATCTCTATGACGTAGCTCCTTAGAAACATAGATTGAGAAAAAATATTGCAAAATTAAAGAAATATAAAGAAAGTTCGTGCAAAGCGAACAATCGTAGACGCGCAGGCATCATGATGATGTTCGTGGAAAGTCTCACTCCGGCGTGTAGTGCGAGATTAAAATGTTTGATGCAAAGTGTTAAAAATTTAATTATAATATTTCACATTGTACATGCGGTAAGAACACACACAAAGTTAATATGTCTACGGAGACTTAGCCTAAGAACTCACGGCGCGGTTTTTATCCGCGGCGGTTGCGAGCCCGCAGACTCCGTAGAATGTAGATTTGTATGCAAAACGTGAGATCACATTTCACGACGCGATTTTCATGTTTTTTTGATTTTGATGATTTGCGGTTGTTTGCGGTTCCCGCGAGCGGTCGTCTGCCTGTTAACCGTGCGGGCGGCGATCTCTCGCCGCCGCTTCAGCGGGTTTGCGACCGCGCGCTCTGCGGTCGCTTGGCGGGTGACCATTTGATACTATTTGTACTGATTATTTAACCGCAACCGCCGGCCGCGCGATAATCAACCGCCTAGTTTGCGGGCGATAATTTCAACCGCGGCGGCTGCGGGACCGCAAAAATTATCCGTTTCTTTTTACCCGCGCCCGCGGTGGTCGCAGTTTTGCGATTTTATTTCCAAACTCACGAGACAGGTAATTTTTGCAAACCCGCAGCCGTCGCTGTTCAAATTATCGCACGGCCGGCGGTTGTGGTTAAATAATCGGTACAAATAGTATAAAATGGTTGCCCGCCAAGCGACCGCAGAAGACCGCGGGTTGCGCGGTCGCAACCCGCCGAGGTGGCGGGAGATCGCCGCCCACACGATTTTACAAGTAGACGACCGCTGCAGCGGGAAGCGCAAACAACCGCAGGAGCTGCGGGTAAAAATCGCGCCGTGAAAGGTGATCTTACTTTTTGCATATAAATCTACTTTCTACGGAATGTGCGGGCCCGCAACCACCGCGGGCGCGGGTAAAAACCGCGCCGTGAGTTCTTAGTCTTGATGTTTTAGAATTTAGATCGTTAGTAGAAGTAGGATTCTCGACAAGCTGTACCGCTCTACGTTGGATTATATCAAATTGAATTGTTTGACACAGAGGTGCTTCAGCCCAAAGGTGAAAACAGTACTACTCTATGTGCGGTTAGAACTGTGCCTTAAAGAGCACAAGCATTGGACAGACGGGAAGAAGCGCCGTGCGCGTTTAAACACCCCCAGTTTCTTAGAAACTAATTAAACTTTATCCTCCAAATGGCAACGAAATTGGGCGTTGCTGGCACTGTCATACTTTGAGAATTGGCTCTCTGGCTCTAACTCGCACATTTTCCTCGGGTCAAAGTAAAATTCGTGGCTCCGTTAAGCGAAAAGCGGTGCACAGGACAGATACCAGCCGTTTTGCTGCAAACATTTTTTTGATTGTGTGAAATTTTAAATAAGTGATATAACTTCTAAAGCAATCATTCAAATAAAAAAAAGGTATAAGCAAATTTGAATAAATGATAATAAATGAAACAAATACTGATTAAGAGAAATTAGCTTTTGAAAATAAGATAGTTTTAAATATATTTTCTGAGATAAAAATGGTTAATGTGAGTTAACCGTAGAAAATAGATATATGATACAGAGGATTCTTTTGTAAACCTTTTTATTATTTATTTCCGTAGTACATTGTTTTGATGTATCTCAAATGGTTTAGCCAGCGCATGCAATGTAAGTGACCGAAAATCGTTGTTTTTTGACTTCTTCGTCACAAAATATAAAATTTTCTCTTCCTTAGAAATACTTAATAAGAGTGTGTTGTTTATATGAACCTACCGGAAAAAAAATATCTAAACAACAGCGAAAACCCACATCAAAGCCCGTTGCACAGTTTTAAAGATCTAAGCGTACATAGGAACTGAAAGCGGAAGGCAACATTGTTTTATACTATACAATGATAGAGACGCGCTGTCGTGCGCCAATGGTGCCCAGATCAGCCAATATCGCCCCAATGGTAATATTAAATCTGTAATATCTTCGGAAACATTCATTCAAATTTAATCTCGTGCTGTAAAGGGCTTTATTGATTTATGTTAAATGTTTAATGCGTTTAAGATACTTTCTTTTAAAAATCGCTTTGTAAATAAGCCAACATTTCCAGTAAGAAGAAAAAGATTATAGGTGTTTGTTATGGGCCATCCCTAGGGGATAGATCAATAAAAATCGACTAGTACCTTAAACGCGCAGTTCTTCATGTAGGTTTTATAAATAATGGAGAAGTTTAATTTTTTTTATGTATCTCCCGTATCATCATCTAACACGTTCGGTTAATTCAACAAATCCTGTCTTGGGGTCCCCTACTACGTATATTAATTTTATTATGAAGGAAGTAAAAGCGGAAGAAGCTTAGATGCAGCCACCGCCTTGTCATTTCCGCCTTATCGATTACTCTTTTGTAACATTAGCAGACTAAGGATTGGTATTTTCACTTCAAGAGCAGGTTCTCAATATGACTGAATTTTTTGTGCCTTAAAACTTAGTAAATATATAAGAAATTTAATGATTAATAACCTATTTATAACCAAGGTCTTCTTACGTAGTCCCATTTCAATTTAATTAAGATTTGGATCTGCATTAACGATCAAAACTTTAAATATAATATTTTTAATCGACTATAAGTGTGTAAGTATGGCCTGTTTCAAACGGAAAGAAAAAAACTGCCATTGACCTTTGAGTGCGATACAGAGTTAATCTATTTTTTTGTACATAATAAGGTTAAACTTTTAGCAATTATGCAAATTCCTATAATTATAATATATTATATTATAATTATATTATATTAAATATATTTCCTTTTGTATTTTTACACATGTCTGATAAGCAAAAAAATATTTACCCATATATCATGAAAATCATTATATTTAAAAGCATAAAATAAAGCAGAGAAGTAGTTTATAAAAGCGGCATGTCAGCTAAAATAGCTGTAGTATTGTATTTAATAATATAAGCTTACTAAACAGAACTATGGTCTTGCGGTCCGGGTGTTGGACTTGACTGCATGAGGTCCCGAGTTCGAATCCCGGCTCGGCCAACAAAAAGAAAATTGGATTTTTCCAATTTTCTAATAAAAAAAATGTTGGTCGGGATTGGAATTGTGCCCGGTTGGCGATAGGCTTGCCACCTATCACATTGTGGGACTTAGTATCTTCGGCTAGCCGTGGGTGCCTTGGTTGTACCTCTGCCTACCTCTTCGGGGATATGGGCGTGAAGATACTTTTTTTTTAAACAGAACTAAAAACGGAATGAGGCCGCCGATTTGTGTCACTACTTTAAAAACTTTTGACATGATAAAAAAAGATTTAGCAAATCTGGATAACCGGTAGGCTCACCTTGCCTTTTAAAAATTATATGTATTAATAATTAATTGTGTAATGAATACAAAAACAGTGTTGCAAATAGTGATTAAATAATTAAAAAAAATAATTTTATACATGCTTGTTAAAATATTTGCAAACAAAAAGTTGGTAGATTTTATTCGGAATTCCTAAATAATTTTGTGACATATTTTTAATAAAATTGATAGACGAAGGCGTTACTTAGCGGAAGTCTATACTTAAATCCAAATAAAGTTATTTAATTTGCATTTTTTGGCGAAAAATTGCAAATCAAATAATTGTATTTGGATCTTTTTAACACTCGTATTCCGCAAACCATTTCGTGTCATTATCACCTTTGGTGTCTCCTTGTCTTCAAATAATATAAAAAATCCTTTCCTTCCTTTTAAAAACTGTAATTAACCATAATTAGTAAATGCGTAACAAACATAAGTACATAAAAAACAACACACAGCTAAATTGAGAACCTCTGATTTTGAGTCAGTTAAAAATAGCTTTAAGATGCGGTTGAAGCCACGGGTAATAGTTATTGTCACATTAATGCTATTACATCTATCAGCATGTCAAAGTTAGTCAGTCTGAGGTCAGGCCGCATCAGCGCAAAGGGTGAACAATTTCCTCGACGAAATGAAATTCTTCGCACATAATGAGACAAATTTTCTTCACGTCTTTGTGCAAGATGGTTTTAAATGTTGTTATCTTTATTAGCCATAGTACTATTCTAAATACTTATCATTAACCATCAGCTATACAATTTCTAATTTTATGTACAGTTCATGTGAAAAATTCTGTACCTAAACTGCTTTCATGAAACTTTTTGGTACAGTAGAGTACAAGTAAAGGTACATACAATTGACATGTGTGTGTGTGTGTGTGTGCAAGCAAATTGTGGTGTGTTACATGTGATATTTGCTTTCTTTTTAACTGTTCAAGGTTTTTATTGAACGAAGAAGAGGAAAAGTGGCAAATAAGTTTTGCGCTGTGGTAAGAAGGTTACCACTTTTACACAGACAGACACAGACAGGTTTTTTTACGGTATTGGAAGGCAAACAAACAGACGGATTTCCTGATTAGGTAGCCGGTAAACCAAAGACCACAGTAGTGTGGCAGTCACAATGCACCGTTACCACCTTTGGTGTCTCTAGGCGACGTGAATTTTTCACTATCAAGAAATCTGTCTGCTCGTTTACCTTCCTATGCCATAAAAAGAATCAGACATGTTGCTTTTTATTTTTACAAAAAATCACTAGCATTAAACTTGTTAGAAACAGTTTCTGTCGATCTCCAGAGACAGAGGCTGCCAAACTCAGACGTGTGTGGAGTATAAATGTTAAATAGCCCTCTCGTGTGGGTCCACTTAGTGTGTCACTAACATTGTGACTGTGGTTAGGGAGTATAGTCAGTGCTGGATTACCCAAAAGGCCAGACTAGGCCATGGCCTGGGGCCCCCGACGATCAGGGCCCCAAGAAAATTTGACATGAATTTTATTCCGAAATGCAATTTTTAATTTGTATATTTTTTTTTCATTTAAAAAAAATCGTATTTATTATGTTTATTTTATTTTATTGTTCTTTTGTTTGTTTGATTGTTATTTTATGACAATTTTAAAAACTTGACATGATATAGGAGGTGTAAAATTTACGGTTATTTTTGCGAAAATAACCGTAAATTTTCCAATATTTTTGAAAAAGGGAGGGCCCCAAAATCAAAATGGCCTAGGGCCCCCTATGTGCTTAATCCGCCTACTCAGTGCTAGTTAAGACTCTTCTAAATTACTTGTTTTTTGCATCAAAACGTCTATGCTTGCCACTGTCTCACTTGAGGAGGATGGTATTACAGTAGAAGCTCTCAATATTTTACAATAAAAAATACCTAATTATTTTCAATATTTTTGTGGTCTAATAATCTAGTGTTACTTGGATACTCGATCATATGATGTCCGGTGTTCGATTCCCGGGTCGGTAAATTACAGTTTTTTTTAATCTATACTAATATTATAAAGAGAAAATGTTTGATTTTTTGTTTGTTTGTTTGAAATGAATATGCTCCGAAACTACTGGACCGATTTCAAAAATTTTATCATCTTTAGAATGCTACATTATCCCTGAGTGGCATAGGCTTTGTTTCATCAAAATTGGTGCAGAAAAAGCCAATTTAGCAGGCGACCCTACGTAAAACTGCTAGTTTTCTAATAAAAACTAAATTGCCTGCAATTGTTAAGTGCTTGTTTGGCTATGCCACCTGCCACATTGTGAGACTGAGTATCCTTGACTAATCGTGGGTATCTTTGCTGTACTGTCAACTATCTACTTATTGGATACGGGCGTGAAGGTACTTACTCACTTCTAAATTAATTTAAGATATTATGACAATAATAATGATAATGATAATTTTGTAATAATTGCAGTAGCAATTTTAAGACAGTAAAATCTTAGTCTTTTTTTTTTAATGATATTGGAAGGCAAACAAGCAGACGGATTTCCTGATGTTAAGA